>JASFXZ010000145.1:46833-100859 GCA_032209605.1 Mactromeris polynyma
AGTAATACCTCATTTTGTTCGTCTTGATGAACACTATTGAAATATATACATATATGTATACTTTTTCGAAGATGAAAATTCTCACAAGGGTCCAGTCCACCCTTACGTGATTTTTGCGAAAACCTCGGGAAACATTTGAAATGGATATATTGCATAGCTGAAGACATTTTCGTCGATGGGGTAGGTAAGTGTTTAAGTACTGAAAAAATAAGCAAAAATCGGAGAGAAATATTTTTTTTCCGATAAATGAAATTCTGCAAAGGTCTAGACCTGTACGCAATTTATAGCGAAAACTTTTTTCACGTAAATATGTCAAGTAATACCTCATTTTGTTCGTCTTGATGAACACTATTGAAATATATACATATATGTATACTTTTTCGAAGATGAAAATTCTCACAAGGGTCCAGTCCACCCTTACGTGATTTTTGCGAAAACCTCGGGAAACATTTGAAATGGATATATTGCATAGCTGAAGACATTTTCGTCGATGGGGTAGGTAAGTGTTTAAGTACTGAAAAAATTAGCAAAATCGGAGAGAAATATTTTTTTTCCGATAAATGAAATTCTGCAAAGGTCTAGACCTGTACGCAATTTATAGCGAAAACTTTTTTCACGTAAATATGTCAAGTAATACCTCATTTTGTTCGTCTTGATGAACACTATTGAAATATATACATATATGTATACTTTTTCGAAGATGAAAATTCTCACAAGGGTCCAGTCCACCCTTACGTGATTTTTGCGAAAACCTCGGGAAACATTTGAAATGGATATATTGCATAGCTGAAGACATTTTCGTCGATTGGGGTAGGTAAGTGTTTAAGTACTGAAAAAATTAGCAAAATCGGAGAGAAATATTTTTTTTCCGATAAATGAAATTCTGCAAAGGTCTAGACCTGTACGCAATTTATAGCGAAAACTTTTTTCACGTAAATATGTCAAGTAATCCCTCATTTTGTTCGTCTTGATGAACACTATTGAAATATATACATATATGTATACTTTTTCGAAGATAAAAATTCTCACAAGGGTCCAGTCCACCCTTTCGTGATTTTTGCGAAAACCTCGGGAAACATTTGAAATGGATATATTGCATAGCTGAAGACATTTTCGTCGATGGGGTAGGTAAGTGTTTAAGTACTGAAAAAATTAGCAAAATCGGAGAGAAATATTTTTTTTCCGATAAATGAAATTCTGCAAAGGTCTAGACCTGTACGCAATTTATAGCGAAAACTTTTTTCACGTAAATATGTCAAGTAATACCTCATTTTGTTCGTCTTGATGAACACTATTGAAATATATACATATATGTATACTTTTTCGAAGATGAAAATTCTCACAAGGGTCCAGTCCACCCTTACGTGATTTTTGCGAAAACCTCGGGAAACATTTGAAATGGATATATTGCATAGCTGAAGACATTTTCGTCGATGGCGTAGGTAAGTGTTTAAGTACTGAAAAAATTAGCAAAATCGGAGAGAAATATTTTTTTTCCGATAAATGAAATTCTGCAAAGGTCTAGACCTGTACGCAATTTATAGCGAAAACTTTTTTCACGTAAATATGTCAAGTAATCCCTCATTTTGTTCGTCTTGATGAACACTATTGAAATATATACATATATGTATACTTTTTCGAAGATAAAAATTCTCACAAGGGTCCAGTCCACCCTTTCGTGATTTTTGCGAAAACCTCGGGAAACATTTGAAATGGATATATTGCATAGCTGAAGACATTTTCGTCGATGGGGTAGGTAAGTGTTTAAGTACTGAAAAAATTAGCAAAATCGGAGAGAAATATTTTTTTTCCGATAAATGAAATTCTGCAAAGGTCTAGACCTGTACGCAATTTATAGCGAAAACTTTTTTCACGTAAATATGTCAAGTAATACCTCATTTTGTTCGTCTTGATGAACACTATTGAAATATATACATATATGTATACTTTTTCGAAGATGAAAATTCTCACAAGGGTCCAGTCCACCCTTACGTGATTTTTGCGAAAACCTCGGGAAACATTTGAAATGGATATATTGCATAGCTGAAGACATTTTCGTCGATGGCGTAGGTAAGTGTTTAAGTACTGAAAAAATTAGCAAAATCGGAGAGAAATATTTTTTTTCCGATAAATGAAATTCTGCAAAGGTCTAGACCTGTACGCAATTTATAGCGAAAACTTTTTTCACGTAAATATGTCAAGTAATACCTCATTTTGTTCGTCTTGATGAACACTATTGAAATATATACATATATGTATACTTTTTCGAAGATGAAAATTCTCACAAGGGTCCAGTCCACCCTTACGTGATTTTTGCGAAAACCTCGGGAAACATTTGAAATGGATACATTGCATAGCTGAAGACATTTTCGTCGATGGGGTAGGTAAGTGTTTAAGTACTGAAAAAATGAGCAAAATCGGAGAGAAATATTTTTTTTCCGATAAATGAAATTCTGCAAAGGTCTAGACCTGTACGCAATTTATAGCGAAAACTTTTTTCACGTAAATATGTCAAGTAATACCTCATTTTGTTCGTCTTGATGAACACTATTGAAATATATACATATATGTATACTTTTTCGAAGATGAAAATTCTCACAAGGGTCCAGTCCACCCTTACGTGATTTTTGCGAAAACCTCGGGAAACATTTGAAATGGATACATTGCATAGCTGAAGACATTTTCGTCGATGGGGTAGGTAAGTGTTTAAGTACTGAAAAAATTAGCAAAATCGGAGAGAAATATTTTTTTTCCGATAAATGAAATTCTGCAAAGGTCTAGACCTGTACGCAATTTATAGCGAAAACTTTTTTCACGTAAATATGTCAAGTAATACCTCATTTTGTTCGTCTTGATGAACACTATTGAAATATATACATATATGTATACTTTTTCGAAGATGAAAATTCTCACAAGGGTCCAGTCCACCCTTACGTGATTTTTGCGAAAACCTCGGGAAACATTTGAAATGGATATATTGCATAGCTGAAGACATTTTCGTCTATGGGGTAGGTAAGTGTTTAAGTACTGAAAAAATTAGCAAAATCGGAGAGAAATATTTTTTTCCGATAAATGAAATTCTGCAAAGGTCTAGACCTGTACGCAATTTATAGCGAAAACTTTTTTCACGTAAATATGTCAAGTAATACCTCATTTTGTTCGTCTTGATGAACACTATTGAAATATATACATATATGTATACTTTTTCGAAGATGAAAATTCTCACAAGGGTCCAGTCCACCCTTACGTGATTTTTGCGAAAACCTCGGGAAACATTTGAAATGGATATATTGCATAGCTGAAGACATTTTCGTCGATGGGGTAGGTAAGTGTTTAAGTACTGAAAAAATGAGCAAAATCGGAGAGAAATATTTTTTTTCCGATATATGAAATTCTGCAAAGGTCTAGACATGTACCCAATTTATAGCGAAAACTTTTTTCACGTAAATATGTCAAGTAATACCTCATTTTGTTCGTCTTGATGAACACTATTGAAGTATATACATATATGTATACTTTTTCGAAGATAAAAATTCTCACAAGGGTCCAGTCCACCCTTACGTGATTTTTGCGAAAACCTCGGGAAACATTTGAAATGGATATATTGCATAGCTGAAGACATTTTCGTCGATGGCGTAGGTAAGTGTTTAAGTACTGAAAAAATTAGCAAAATCGGAGAGAAATATTTTTTTTCCGATAAATGAAATTCTGCAAAGGTCTAGACCTGTACGCAATTTATAGCGAAAACTTTTTTCACGTAAATATGTCAAGTAATACCTCATTTTGTTCGTCTTGATGAACACTATTGAAATATATACATATATGTATACTTTTTCGAAGATGAAAATTCTCACAAGGGTCCAGTCCACCCTTACGTGATTTTTGCGAAAACCTCTGGAAACATTTGAAATGGATATATTGCATAGCTGAAGACATTTTCGTCGATGGGGTAGGTAAGTGTTTAAGTACTGAAAAAATAAGCAAAATCGGAGAGAAATATTTTTTTTCCGATAAATGAAATTCTGAAAAGGTCTAGACCTGTACGCAATTTATAGCGAAAACTTTTTTCACGTAAATATGTCAAGTAATACCTCATTTTGTTCGTCTTGATGAACACTATTGAAATATATACATATATGTATACTTTTTCGAAGATGAAAATTCTCACAAGGGTCCAGTCCACCCTTACGTGATTTTTGCGAAAACCTCGGGAAACATTTGAAATGGATATATTGCATAGCTGAAGACATTTTCGTCGATGGGGTAGGTAAGTGTTTAAGTACTGAAAAAATTAGCAAAATCGGAGAGAAATATTGTTTTCCGATAAATGAAATTCTGCAAAGGTCTAGACCTGTACGCAATTTATAGCGAAAACTTTTTTCACGTAAATATGTCAAGTAATACCTCATTTTGTTCGTCTTGATGAACACTATTGAAATATATACTTATATGTATACTTTTTCGAAGATAAAAATTCTGACAAGGGTCCAGTCCACCCTTACGTGATTTTTGCGAAAACCTCGGGAAACATTTGAAATGGATATATTGCATAGCTGAAGACATTTTCGTCGATGTGGTAGGTAAGTGTTTAAGTACTGAAAAAATGAGCAAAATCGGAGAGAAATATTTTTTTTCCGATATATGAAATTCTGCAAAGGTCTAGACCTGTACGCAATTTATAGCGAAAACTTTTTTCACGTAAATGTGTCAAGTAATACCTCATTTTGTTTGTCTTGATGAACACTATTGAAATATATACATATATGTATACTTTTTCGAAGATAAAAATTCTCACAAGGGTCCAGTCCACCCTTACGTGATTTTTGCGAAAACCTCGGGAAACATTTGAAATGGATATATTGCATAGCTGAAGACATTTTCGTCGATGGCGTAGGTAAGTGTTTAAGTACTGAAAAAATTAGCAAAATCGGAGAGAAATATTTTTTTTCCGATAAATGAAATTCTGCAAAGGTCTACCTGTACGCAATTTATAGCGAAAACTTTTTTCACGTAAATATGTCAAGTAATACCTCATTTTGTTCGTCTTGATGAACACTATTGAAATATATACATATATGTATACTTTTTCGAAGATGAAAATTCTCACAAGGGTCCAGTCCACCCTTACGTGATTTTTGCGAAAACCTCGGGAAACATTTGAAATGGATATATTGCATAGCTGAAGACATTTTCGTCGATGGGGTAGGTAAGTGTTTAAGTACTGAAAAAATAAGCAAAATCGGAGAGAAATATTTTTTTTCCGATAAATGAAATTCTGCAAAGGTCTAGACCTGTACGCAATTTATAGCGAAAACTTTTTTCACGTAAATATGTCAAGTAATACCTCATTTTGTTCGTCTTGATGAACACTATTGAAATATATACATATATGTATACTTTTTCGAAGATGAAAATTCTCACAAGGGTCCAGTCCACCCTTACGTGATTTTTGCGAAAACCTCGGGAAACATTTGAAATGGATATATTGCATAGCTGAAGACATTTTCGTCGATGGGGTAGGTAAGTGTTTAAGTACTGAAAAAATTAGCAAAATCGGAGAGAAATATTTTTTTTCCGATAAATGAAATTCTGCAAAGGTCTAGACCTGTACGCAATTTATAGCGAAAACTTTTTTCACGTAAATATGTCAAGTAATACCTCATTTTGTTCGTCTTGATGAACACTATTGAAATATATACATATATGTATACTTTTTCGAAGATGAAAATTCTCACAAGGGTCCAGTCCACCCTTACGTGATTTTTGCGAAAACCTCGGGAAACATTTGAAATGGATATATTGCATAGCTGAAGACATTTTCGTCGATGGGGTAGGTAAGTGTTTAAGTACTGAAAAAATTAGCAAAATCGGAGAGAAATATTTTTTTTCCGATAAATGAAATTCTGCAAAGGTCTAGACCTGTACGCAATTTATAGCGAAAACTTTTTTCACGTAAATATGTCAAGTAATCCCTCATTTTGTTCGTCTTGATGAACACTATTGAAATATATACATATATGTATACTTTTTCGAAGATAAAAATTCTCACAAGGGTCCAGTCCACCCTTTCGTGATTTTTGCGAAAACCTCGGGAAACATTTGAAATGGATATATTGCATAGCTGAAGACATTTTCGTCGATGGGGTAGGTAAGTGTTTAAGTACTGAAAAAATTAGCAAAATCGGAGAGAAATATTTTTTTTCCGATAAATGAAATTCTGCAAAGGTCTAGACCTGTACGCAATTTATAGCGAAAACTTTTTTCACGTAAATATGTCAAGTAATACCTCATTTTGTTCGTCTTGATGAACACTATTGAAATATATACATATATGTATACTTTTTCGAAGATGAAAATTCTCACAAGGGTCCAGTCCACCCTTACGTGATTTTTGCGAAAACCTCGGGAAACATTTGAAATGGATATATTGCATAGCTGAAGACATTTTCGTCGATGGCGTAGGTAAGTGTTTAAGTACTGAAAAAATTAGCAAAATCGGAGAGAAATATTTTTTTTCCGATAAATGAAATTCTGCAAAGGTCTAGACCTGTACGCAATTTATAGCGAAAACTTTTTTCACGTAAATATGTCAAGTAATACCTCATTTTGTTCGTCTTGATGAACACTATTGAAATATATACATATATGTATACTTTTTCGAAGATGAAAATTCTCACAAGGGTCCAGTCCACCCTTACGTGATTTTTGCGAAAACCTCGGGAAACATTTGAAATGGATACATTGCATAGCTGAAGACATTTTCGTCGATGGGGTAGGTAAGTGTTTAAGTACTGAAAAAATGAGCAAAATCGGAGAGAAATATTTTTTTTCCGATAAATGAAATTCTGCAAAGGTCTAGACCTGTACGCAATTTATAGCGAAAACTTTTTTCACGTAAATATGTCAAGTAATACCTCATTTTGTTCGTCTTGATGAACACTATTGAAATATATACATATATGTATACTTTTTCGAAGATGAAAATTCTCACAAGGGTCCAGTCCACCCTTACGTGATTTTTGCGAAAACCTCGGGAAACATTTGAAATGGATACATTGCATAGCTGAAGACATTTTCGTCGATGGGGTAGGTAAGTGTTTAAGTACTGAAAAAATTAGCAAAATCGGAGAGAAATATTTTTTTTCCGATAAATGAAATTCTGCAAAGGTCTAGACCTGTACGCAATTTATAGCGAAAACTTTTTTCACGTAAATATGTCAAGTAATACCTCATTTTGTTCGTCTTGATGAACACTATTGAAATATATACATATATGTATACTTTTTCGAAGATGAAAATTCTCACAAGGGTCCAGTCCACCCTTACGTGATTTTTGCGAAAACCTCGGGAAACATTTGAAATGGATATATTGCATAGCTGAAGACATTTTCGTCTATGGGGTAGGTAAGTGTTTAAGTACTGAAAAAATTAGCAAAATCGGAGAGAAATATTTTTTTCCGATAAATGAAATTCTGCAAAGGTCTAGACCTGTACGCAATTTATAGCGAAAACTTTTTTCACGTAAATATGTCAAGTAATACCTCATTTTGTTCGTCTTGATGAACACTATTGAAATATATACATATATGTATACTTTTTCGAAGATGAAAATTCTCACAAGGGTCCAGTCCACCCTTACGTGATTTTTGCGAAAACCTCGGGAAACATTTGAAATGGATATATTGCATAGCTGAAGACATTTTCGTCGATGGGGTAGGTAAGTGTTTAAGTACTGAAAAAATGAGCAAAATCGGAGAGAAATATTTTTTTTCCGATATATGAAATTCTGCAAAGGTCTAGACATGTACCCAATTTATAGCGAAAACTTTTTTCACGTAAATATGTCAAGTAATACCTCATTTTGTTCGTCTTGATGAACACTATTGAAGTATATACATATATGTATACTTTTTCGAAGATAAAAATTCTCACAAGGGTCCAGTCCACCCTTACGTGATTTTTGCGAAAACCTCGGGAAACATTTGAAATGGATATATTGCATAGCTGAAGACATTTTCGTCGATGGCGTAGGTAAGTGTTTAAGTACTGAAAAAATTAGCAAAATCGGAGAGAAATATTTTTTTTCCGATAAATGAAATTCTGCAAAGGTCTAGACCTGTACGCAATTTATAGCGAAAACTTTTTTCACGTAAATATGTCAAGTAATACCTCATTTTGTTCGTCTTGATGAACACTATTGAAATATATACATATATGTATACTTTTTCGAAGATGAAAATTCTCACAAGGGTCCAGTCCACCCTTACGTGATTTTTGCGAAAACCTCGGGAAACATTTGAAATGGATATATTGCATAGCTGAAGACATTTTCGTCGATGGGGTAGGTAAGTGTTTAAGTACTGAAAAAATAAGCAAAATCGGAGAGAAATATTTTTTTTCCGATAAATGAAATTCTGAAAAGGTCTAGACCTGTACGCAATTTATAGCGAAAACTTTTTTCACGTAAATATGTCAAGTAATACCTCATTTTGTTCGTCTTGATGAACACTATTGAAATATATACATATATGTATACTTTTTCGAAGATGAAAATTCTCACAAGGGTCCAGTCCACCCTTACGTGATTTTTGCGAAAACCTCGGGAAACATTTGAAATGGATATATTGCATAGCTGAAGACATTTTCGTCGATAGGGTAGGTAAGTGTTTAAGTACTGAAAAAATTAGCAAAATCGGAGAGAAATATTTTTTTTCCGATAAATGAAATTCTGCAAAGGTCTAGACCTGTACGCAATTTATAGCGAAAACTTTTTTCACGTAAATATGTCAAGTAATACCTCATTTTGTTCGTCTTGATGAACACTATTGAAATATATACATATATGTATACTTTTTCGAAGATGAAAATTCTCACAAGGGTCCAGTCCACCCTTACGTGATTTTTGCGAAGACCTCGGGAAACATTTGAAATGGATATATTGCATAGCTGAAGACATTTTCGTCGATGGGGTAGGTAAGTGTTTAAGTACTGAAAAAATTAGCAAAATCGGAGAGAAATATTTTTCTCCCGATAAATGAAATTCTGCAAAGGTCTAGACCTGTACGCAATTTATAGCGAAAACTTTTTTCACGTAAATATGTCAAGTAATCCCTCATTTTGTTCGTCTTGATGAACACTATTGAAATATATACATATATGTATACTTTTTCGAAGATAAAAATTCTCACAAGGGTCCAGTCCACCCTTTCGTGATTTTTGCGAAAACCTCGGGAAACATTTGAAATGGATATATTGCATAGCTGAAGACATTTTCGTCGATGGGGTAGGTAAGTGTTTAAGTACTGAAAAAATTAGCAAAATCGGAGAGAAATATTTTTTTTCCGATAAATGAAATTCTGCAAAGGTCTAGACCTGTACGCAATTTATAGCGAAAACTTTTTTCACGTAAATATGTCTAGTAATACCTCATTTTGTTCGTCTTGATGAACACTATTGAAATATATACATATATGTATACTTTTTCGAAGATGAAAATTCTCACAAGGGTCCAGTCCACCCTTACGTGATTTTTGCGAAAACCTCGGGAAACATTTGAAATGGATATATTGCATAGCTGAAGACATTTTCGTCGATGGGGTAGGTAAGTGTTTAAGTACTGAAAAAATTAGCAAAATCGGAGAGAAATATTGTTTTCCGATAAATGAAATTATGCAAAGGTCTAGCTAGACCTGTACGCAATTTATAGCGAAAACCTTTTTCACGTAAATATGTCAAGTAATACCTCATTTTGTTCGTCTTGATGAACACTATTGAAATATATACTTATATGTATACTTTTTCGAAGATAAAAATTCTGACAAGGGTCCAGTCCACCCTTACGTGATTTTTGCGAAAACCTCGGGAAACATTTGAAATGGATATATTGCATAGCTGAAGACATTTTCGTCGATGTGGTAGGTAAGTGTTTAAGTACTGAAAAAATGAGCAAAATCGGAGAGAAATATTTTTTTTCCGATAAATGAAATTCTGCAAAGGTCTAGACCTGTACGCAATTTATAGCGAAAACTTTTTTCACGTAAATATGTCAAGTAATACCTCATTTTGTTCGTCTTGATGAACACTATTGAAATATATACATATATGTATACTTTTTCGAAGATGAAAATTCTCACAAGGGTCCAGTCCACCCTTACGTGATTTTTGCGAAAACCTCGGGAAACATTTGAAATGGATATATTGCATAGCTGAAGACATTTTCGTCGATGGCGTAGGTAAGTGTTTAAGTACTGAAAAAATAAGCAAAATCGGAGAGAAATATTTTTTTTCCGATAAATGAAATTCTGCAAAGGTCTAGACCTGTACGCAATTTATAGCGAAAACTTTTTTCACGTAAATATGTCAAGTAATACCTCATTTTGTTCGTCTTGATGAACACTATTGAAATATATACATATATGTATACTTTTTCGAAGATGAAAATTCTCACAAGGGTCCAGTCCACCCTTACGTGATTTTTGCGAAAACCTCGGGAAACATTTGAAATAGATATATTGCATAGCTGAAGACATTTTCGTCGATGGGGCAGGTAAGTGTTTAAGTACTGAAAAAATTAGCAAAATCGGAGAGAAATATTTTTTTTCCGATAAATGAAATTCTGCAAAGGTCTAGACCTGTACGCAATTTATAGCGAAAACTTTTTTCACGTAAATATGTCAAGTAATACCTCATTTTGTTCGTCTTGATGAACACTATTGAAATATATACATATATGTATACTTTTTCGAAGATGAAAATTCTCACAAGGGTCCAGTCCACCCTTACGTGATTTTTGCGAAAACCTCGGGAAACATTTGAAATGGATATATTGCATAGCTGAAGACATTTTCGTCGATGGCGTAGGTAAGTGTTTAAGTACTGAAAAAATTAGCAAAATCGGAGAGAAATATTTTTTTTCCGATAAATGAAATTCTGCAAAGGTCTAGACCTGTACGCAATTTATAGCGAAAACTTTTTTCACGTAAATATGTCAAGTAATACCTCATTTTGTTCGTCTTGATGAACACTATTGAAATATATACATATATGTATACTTTTTCGAAGATGAAAATTCTCACAAGGGTCCAGTCCACCCTTACGTGATTTTTGCGAAAACCTCGGGAAACATTTGAAATGGATATATTGCATAGCTGAAGACATTTTCGTCGATGGGGTAGGTAAGTGTTTAAGTACTGAAAAAATAATCAAAATCGGAGAGAAATATTTTTTTTCCGATAAATGAAATTCTGCAAAGGTCTAGACCTGTACGCAATTTATAGAGAAAACTTTTTTCACGTAAATATGTCAAGTAATACCTCATTTTGTTCGTCTTGATGAACACTATTGAAATATGTACATATATGTATACTTTTTCGAAGATGAAAATTCTCACAAGGGTCCAGTCCACCCTTACGTGATTTTTGCGAAAACCTCGGGAAACATTTGAAATGGATATATTGCATAGCTGAAGACATTTTCGTCGATGGGGTAGGTAAGTGTTTAAGTACTGAAAAAATTAGCAAAATCGGAGAGAAATATTTTTTTTCCGATATATGAAATTCTGCAAAGGTCTAGACATGTACCCAATTTATAGCGAAAACTTTTTTCACGTAAATATGTCAAGTAATACCTCATTTTGTTCGTCTTGATGAACACTATTGAAATATATACATATATGTATACTTTTTCGAAGATAAAAATTCTCACAAGGTTCCAGTCCACCCTTACGTGATTTTTGCGAAAACCTCGGGAAACATTTGAAATGGATATATTGCATAGCTGAAGACATTTTCGTCGATGGCGTAGGTAAGTGTTTAAGTACTGAAAAAATTAGCAAAATCGGAGAGAAATATTTTTTTTCCGATAAATGAAATTCTGCAAAGGTCTAGACCTGTACGCAATTTATAGCGAAAACTTTTTTCACGTAAATATGTCAAGTAATACCTCATTTTGTTCGTCTTGATGAACACTATTGAAATATATACATATATGTATACTTTTTCGAAGATGAAAATTCTCACAAGGGTCCAGTCCACCCTTACGTGATTTTTGCGAAAACCTCGGGAAACATTTGAAATGGATATATTGCATAGCTGAAGACATTTTCGTCGATGGGGTAGGTAAGTGTTTAAGTACTGAAAAAATAAGCAAAATCGGAGAGAAATATTTTTTTTCCGATAAATGAAATTCTGAAAAGGTCTAGACCTGTACGCAATTTATAGCGAAAACTTTTTTCACGTAAATATGTCAAGTAATACCTCATTTTGTTCGTCTTGATGAACACTATTGAAATATATACATATATGTATACTTTTTCGAAGATGAAAATTCTCACAAGGGTCCAGTCCACCCTTACGTGATTTTTGCGAAAACCTCGGGAAACATTTGAAATGGATATATTGCATAGCTGAAGACATTTTCGTCGATAGGGTAGGTAAGTGTTTAAGTACTGAAAAAATTAGCAAAATCGGAGAGAAATATTTTTTTTCCGATAAATGAAATTCTGCAAAGGTCTAGACCTGTACGCAATTTATAGCGAAAACTTTTTTCACGTAAATATGTCAAGTAATACCTCATTTTGTTCGTCTTGATGAACACTATTGAAATATATACATATATGTATACTTTTTCGAAGATGAAAATTCTCACAAGGGTCCAGTCCACCCTTACGTGATTTTTGCGAAGACCTCGGGAAACATTTGAAATGGATATATTGCATAGCTGAAGACATTTTCGTCGATGGGGTAGGTAAGTGTTTAAGTACTGAAAAAATTAGCAAAATCGGAGAGAAATATTTTTTTCCCGATAAATGAAATTCTGCAAAGGTCTAGACCTGTACGCAATTTATAGCGAAAACTTTTTTCACGTAAATATGTCAAGTAATCCCTCATTTTGTTCGTCTTGATGAACACTATTGAAATATATACATATATGTATACTTTTTCGAAGATAAAAATTCTCACAAGGGTCCAGTCCACCCTTTCGTGATTTTTGCGAAAACCTCGGGAAACATTTGAAATGGATATATTGCATAGCTGAAGACATTTTCGTCGATGGGGTAGGTAAGTGTTTAAGTACTGAAAAAATTAGCAAAATCGGAGAGAAATATTTTTTTTCCGATAAATGAAATTCTGCAAAGGTCTAGACCTGTACGCAATTTATAGCGAAAACTTTTTTCACGTAAATATGTCAAGTAATACCTCATTTTGTTCGTCTTGATGAACACTATTGAAATATATACATATATGTATACTTTTTCGAAGATGAAAATTCTCACAAGGGTCCAGTCCACCCTTACGTGATTTTTGCGAAAACCTCGGGAAACATTTGAAATGGATATATTGCATAGCTGAAGACATTTTCGTCGATGGCGTAGGTAAGTGTTTAAGTACTGAAAAAATTAGCAAAATCGGAGAGAAATATTTTTTTTCCGATAAATGAAATTCTGCAAAGGTCTAGACCTGTACGCAATTTATAGCGAAAACTTTTTTCACGTAAATATGTCAAGTAATACCTCATTTTGTTCGTCTTGATGAACACTATTGAAATATATACATATATGTATACTTTTTCGAAGATGAAAATTCTCACAAGGGTCCAGTCCACCCTTACGTGATTTTTGCGAAAACCTCGGGAAACATTTGAAATGGATATATTGCATAGCTGAAGACATTTTCGTCGATGGGGTAGGTAAGTGTTTAAGTACTGAAAAAATAAGCAAAATCGGAGAGAAATATTTTTTTTCCGATAAATGAAATTCTGCAAAGGTCTAGACCTGTACGCAATTTATAGCGAAAACTTTTTTCACGTAAATATGTCAAGTAATACCTCATTTTGTTCGTCTTGATGAACACTATTGAAATATATACATATATGTATACTTTTTCGAAGATGAAAATTCTCACAAGGGTCCAGTCCACCCTTACGTGATTTTTGCGAAAACCTCGGGAAACATTTGAAATGGATATATTGCATAGCTGAAGACATTTTCGTCGATGGGGTAGGTAAGTGTTTAAGTACTGAAAAAATTAGCAAAATCGGAGAGAAATATTGTTTTCCGATAAATGAAATTCTGCAAAGGTCTAGACCTGTACGCAATTTATAGCGAAAACCTTTTTCACGTAAATATGTCAAGTAATACCTCATTTTGTTCGTCTTGATGAACACTATTGAAATATATACTTATATGTATACTTTTTCGAAGATAAAAATTCTGACAAGGGTCCAGTCCACCCTTACGTGATTTTTGCGAAAACCTCGGGAAACATTTGAAATGGATATATTGCATAGCTGAAGACATTTTCGTCGATGTGGTAGGTAAGTGTTTAAGTACTGAAAAAATGAGCAAAATCGGAGAGAAATATTTTTTTTCCGATATATGAAATTCTGCAAAGGTCTAGACATGTACCCAATTTATAGCGAAAACTTTTTTCACGTAAATATGTCAAGTAATACCTCATTTTGTTCGTCTTGATGAACACTATTGAAATATATACATATATGTATACTTTTTCGAAGATAAAAATTCTCACAAGGGTCCAGTCCACCCTTACGTGATTTTTGCGAAAACCTCGGGAAACATTTGAAATGGATATATTGCATAGCTGAAGACATTTTCGTCGATGGCGTAGGTAAGTGTTTAAGTACTGAAAAAATTAGCAAAATCGGAGAGAAATATTTTTTTTCCGATAAATGAAATTCTGCAAAGGTCTAGACCTGTACGCAATTTATAGCGAAAACTTTTTTCACGTAAATATGTCAAGTAATACCTCATTTTGTTCGTCTTGATGAACACTATTGAAATATATACATATATGTATACTTTTTCGAAGATGAAAATTCTCACAAGGGTCCAGTCCACCCATACGTGATTTTTGCGAAAACCTCGGGAAACATTTGGAATGGATATATTGCATAGCTGAAGACATTTTCGTCGATGGGGTAGGTAAGTGTTTAAGTACTGAAAAAATAAGCAAAATCGGAGAGAAATATTTTTTTTCCGATAAATGAAATTCTGCAAAGGTCTAGACCTGTACGCAATTTATAGCGAAAACTTTTTTCACGTAAATATGTCAAGTAATACCTCATTTTGTTCGTCTTGATGAACACTATTGAAATATATACATATATGTATACTTTTTCGAAGATGAAAATTCTCACAAGGGTCCAGTCCACCCTTACGTGATTTTTGCGAAAACCTCGGGAAACATTTGAAATGGATATATTGCATAGCTGAAGACATTTTCGTCGAAGGGGTAGGTAAGTGTTTAAGTACTGAAAAAATGAGCAAAATCGGAGAGAAATATTTTTTTTCCGATAAATGAAATTCTGCAAAGGTCTAGACCTGTACGCAATTTATAGCGAAAACTTTTTTCACGTAAATATGTCAAGTAATACCTCATTTTGTTCGTCTTGATGAACACTATTGAAATATATACATATATGTATACTTTTTCGAAGATGAAAATTCTCACAAGGGTCCAGTCCACCCTTACGTGATTTTTGCGAAAACCTCGGGAAACATTTGAAATGGATATATTGCATAGCTGAAGACATTTTCGTCGATGGGGTAGGTAAGTGTTTAAGTACTGAAAAAATTAGCAAAATCGGAGAGAAATATTGTTTTCCGATAAATGAAATTCTGCAAAGGTCTAGACCTGTACGCAATTTATAGCGAAAACCTTTTTCACGTAAATATGTCAAGTAATACCTCATTTTGTTCGTCTTGATGAACACTATTGAAATATATACTTATATGTATACTTTTTCGAAGATAAAAATTCTGACAAGGGTCCAGTCCACCCTTACGTGATTTTTGCGAAAACCTCGGGAAACATTTGAAATGGATATATTGCATAGCTGAAGACATTTTCGTCGATGTGGTAGGTAAGTGTTTAAGTACTGAAAAAATGAGCAAAATCGGAGAGAAATATTTTTTTTCCGATATATGAAATTCTGCAAAGGTCTAGACATGTACCCAATTTATAGCGAAAACTTTTTTCACGTAAATATGTCAAGTAATACCTCATTTTGTTCGTCTTGATGAACACTATTGAAATATATACATATATGTATACTTTTTCGAAGATAAAAATTCTCACAAGGGTCCAGTCCACCCTTACGTGATTTTTGCGAAAACCTCGGGAAACATTTGAAATGGATATATTGCATAGCTGAAGACATTTTCGTCGATGGCGTAGGTAAGTGTTTAAGTACTGAAAAAATTAGCAAAATCGGAGAGAAATATTTTTTTTCCGATAAATGAAATTCTGCAAAGGTCTAGACCTGTACGCAATTTATAGCGAAAACTTTTTTCACGTAAATATGTCAAGTAATACCTCATTTTGTTCGTCTTGATGAACACTATTGAAATATATACATATATGTATACTTTTTCGAAGATGAAAATTCTCACAAGGGTCCAGTCCACCCTTACGTGATTTTTGCGAAAACCTCGGGAAACATTTGAAATGGATATATTGCATAGCTGAAGACATTTTCGTCGATGGGGTAGGTAAGTGTTTAAGTACTGAAAAAATAAGCAAAATCGGAGAGAAATATTTTTTTTCCGATAAATGAAATTCTGCAAAGGTCTAGACCTGTACGCAATTTATAGCGAAAACTTTTTTCACGTAAATATGTCAAGTAATACCTCATTTTGTTCGTCTTGATGAACACTATTGAAATATATACATATATGTATACTTTTTCGAAGATGAAAATTCTCACAAGGGTCCAGTCCACCCTTACGTGATTTTTGCGAAAACCTCGGGAAACATTTGAAATGGATATATTGCATAGCTGAAGACATTTTCGTCGATGGGGTAGGTAAGTGTTTAAGTACTGAAAAAATTAGCAAAATCGGAGAGAAATATTTTTTTTCCGATAAATGACATTCTGCAAAGGTCTAGACCTGTACGCAATTTATAGCGAAAACTTTTTTCACGTAAATATGTCAAGTAATACCTCATTTTGTTCGTCTTGATGAACACTATTGAAATATATACATAGATGTATACTTTTTCGAAGATGAAAATTCTCACAAGGGTCCAGTCCACCCTTACGTGATTTTTGCGAAAACCTCGGGAAACATTTGAAATGGATATAGTGCATAGCTGAAGACATTTTCGTCGATGGGGTAGGTAAGTGTTTAAGTACTGAAAAAATTAGCAAAATCGTAGAGAAATATTGTTTTCCGATAAATGAAATTCTGCAAAGGTCTAGACCTGTACGCAATTTATAGCGAAAACTTTTTTCACGTAAATATGTCAAGTAATACCTCATTTTGTTCGTCTTGATGAACACTATTGAAATATATACTTATATGTATACTTTTTCGAAGATAAAAATTCTGACAAGGGTCCAGTCCACCCTTACGTGATTTTTGCGAAAACCTCGGGAAACATTTGAAATGGATATATTGCATAGCTGAAGACATTTTCGTCGATGGGGTAGGTAAGTGTTTAAGTACTGAAAAAATGAGCAAAATCGGAGAGAAATATTTTTTTTCCGATATATGAAATTCTGCAAAGGTCTAGACATGTACCCAATTTATAGCGAAAACTTTTTTCACGTAAATATGTCAAGTAATACCTCATTTTGTTCGTCTTGATGAACACTATTGAAATATATACATATATGTATACTTTTTCGAAGATAAAAATTCTCACAAGGGTCCAGTCCACCCTTACGTGATTTTTGCGAAAACCTCGGGAAACATTTGAAATGGATATATTGCATAGCTGAAGACATTTTCGTCGATGGCGTAGGTAAGTGTTTAAGTACTGAAAAAATTAGCAAAATCGGAGAGAAATATTTTTTTTCCGATAAATGAAATTCTGCAAAGGTCTACCTGTACGCATTTTATAGCGAAAACTTTTTTCACGTAAATATGTCAAGCAATACCTCATTTTGTTCGTCTTGATGAACACTATTGAAATATATACATATATGTATACTTTTTCGAAGATGAAAATTCTCACAAGGGTCCAGTCCACCCTTACGTGATTTTTGCGAAAACCTCGGGAAACATTTGAAATGGATATATTGCATAGCTGAAGACATTTTCGTCGATGGGGTAGGTAAGTGTTTAAGTACTGAAAAAATTAGCAAAATCGGAGAGAAATATTTTTTTTCCGATAAATGAAATTCTGCAAAGGTCTAGACCTGTACGCAATTTATAGCGAAAACTTTTTTCACGTAAATATGTCAAGTAATACCTCATTTTGTTCGTCTTGATGAACACTATTGAAATATGTACATATATGTATACTTTTTCGAAGATGAAAATTCTCACAAGGGTCCAGTCCACCCTTACGTGATTTTTGCGAAAACCTCGGGAAACATTTGAAATGGATATATTGCATAGCTGAAGACATTTTCGTCGATGGGGTAGGTAAGTGTTTAAGTACTGAAAAAATTAGCAAAATCGGAGAGAAATATTTTTTTTCCGATATATGAAATTCTGCAAAGGTCTAGACATGTACCCAATTTATAGCGAAAACTTTTTTCACGTAAATATGTCAAGTAATACCTCATTTTGTTCGTCTTGATGAACACTATTGAAATATATACATATATGTATACTTTTTCGAAGATAAAAATTCTCACAAGGTTCCAGTCCACCCTTACGTGATTTTTGCGAAAACCTCGGGAAACATTTGAAATGGATATATTGCATAGCTGAAGACATTTTCGTCGATGGCGTAGGTAAGTGTTTAAGTACTGAAAAAATTAGCAAAATCGGAGAGAAATATTTTTTTTCCGATAAATGAAATTCTGCAAAGGTCTAGACCTGTACGCAATTTATAGCGAAAACTTTTTTCACGTAAATATGTCAAGTAATACCTCATTTTGTTCGTCTTGATGAACACTATTGAAATATATACATATATGTATACTTTTTCGAAGATGAAAATTCTCACAAGGGTCCAGTCCACCCTTACGTGATTTTTGCGAAAACCTCGGGAAACATTTGAAATGGATATATTGCATAGCTGAAGACATTTTCGTCGATGGGGTAGGTAAGTGTTTAAGTACTGAAAAAATAAGCAAAATCGGAGAGAAATATTTTTTTTCCGATAAATGAAATTCTGAAAAGGTCTAGACCTGTACGCAATTTATAGCGAAAACTTTTTTCACGTAAATATGTCAAGTAATACCTCATTTTGTTCGTCTTGATGAACACTATTGAAATATATACATATATGTATACTTTTTCGAAGATGAAAATTCTCACAAGGGTCCAGTCCACCCTTACGTGATTTTTGCGAAAACCTCGGGAAACATTTGAAATGGATATATTGCATAGCTGAAGACATTTTCGTCGATAGGGTAGGTAAGTGTTTAAGTACTGAAAAAATTAGCAAAATCGGAGAGAAATATTTTTTTTCCGATAAATGAAATTCTGCAAAGGTCTAGACCTGTACGCAATTTATAGCGAAAACCTTTTTCACGTAAATATGTCAAGTAATACCTCATTTTGTTCGTCTTGATGAACACTATTGAAATATATACTTATATGTATACTTTTTCGAAGATAAAAATTCTGACAAGGGTCCAGTCCACCCTTACGTGATTTTTGCGAAAACCTCGGGAAACATTTGAAATGGATATATTGCATAGCTGAAGACATTTTCGTCGATGGGGTAGGTAAGTGTTTAAGTACTGAAAAAATTAGCAAAATCGGAGAGAAATATTTTTTTCCCGATAAATGAAATTCTGCAAAGGTCTAGACCTGTACGCAATTTATAGCGAAAACTTTTTTCACGTAAATATGTCAAGTAATCCCTCATTTTGTTCGTCTTGATGAACACTATTGAAATATATACATATATGTATACTTTTTCGAAGATAAAAATTCTCACAAGGGTCCAGTCCACCCTTTCGTGATTTTTGCGAAAACCTCGGGAAACATTTGAAATGGATATATTGCATAGCTGAAGACATTTTCGTCGATGGGGTAGGTAAGTGTTTAAGTACTGAAAAAATTAGCAAAATCGGAGAGAAATATTTTTTTTCCGATAAATGAAATTCTGCAAAGGTCTAGACCTGTACGCAATTTATAGCGAAAACTTTTTTCACGTAAATATGTCAAGTAATACCTCATTTTGTTCGTCTTGATGAACACTATTGAAATATATACATATATGTATACTTTTTCGAAGATGAAAATTCTCACAAGGGTCCAGTCCACCCTTACGTGATTTTTGCGAAAACCTCGGGAAACATTTGAAATGGATATATTGCATAGCTGAAGACATTTTCGTCGATGGCGTAGGTAAGTGTTTAAGTACTGAAAAAATTAGCAAAATCGGAGAGAAATATTTTTTTTCCGATAAATGAAATTCTGCAAAGGTCTAGACCTGTACGCAATTTATAGCGAAAACTTTTTTCACGTAAATATGTCAAGTAATACCTCATTTTGTTCGTCTTGATGAACACTATTGAAATATATACATATATGTATACTTTTTCGAAGATGAAAATTCTCACAAGGGTCCAGTCCACCCTTACGTGATTTTTGCGAAAACCTCGGGAAACATTTGAAATGGATATATTGCATAGCTGAAGACATTTTCGTCGATGGGGTAGGTAAGTGTTTAAGTACTGAAAAAATAAGCAAAATCGGAGAGAAATATTTTTTTTCCGATAAATGAAATTCTGCAAAGGTCTAGACCTGTACGCAATTTATAGCGAAAACTTTTTTCACGTAAATATGTCAAGTAATACCTCATTTTGTTCGTCTTGATGAACACTATTGAAATATATACATATATGTATACTTTTTCGAAGATGAAAATTCTCACAAGGGTCCAGTCCACCCTTACGTGATTTTTGCGAAAACCTCGGGAAACATTTGAAATGGATATATTGCATAGCTGAAGACATTTTCGTCGATGGGGTAGGTAAGTGTTTAAGTACTGAAAAAATTAGCAAAATCGGAGAGAAATATTGTTTTCCGATAAATGAAATTCTGCAAAGGTCTAGACCTGTACGCAATTTATAGCGAAAACCTTTTTCACGTAAATATGTCAAGTAATACCTCATTTTGTTCGTCTTGATGAACACTATTGAAATATATACATATATGTATACTTTTTCGAAGATGAAAATTCTCACAAGGGTCCAGTCCACCCTTACGTGATTTTTGCGAAAACCTCGGGAAACATTTGAAATGGATATATTGCATAGCTGAAGACATTTTCGTCGATGGCGTAGGTAAGTGTTTAAGTACTGAAAAAATTAGCAAAATCGGAGAGAAATATTTTTTTTCCGATAAATGAAATTCTGCAAAGGTCTAGACCTGTACGCAATTTATAGCGAAAACTTTTTTCACGTAAATATGTCAAGTAATACCTCATTTTGTTCGTCTTGATGAACACTATTGAAATATATACATATATGTATACTTTTTCGAAGATGAAAATTCTCACAAGGGTCCAGTCCACCCTTACGTGATTTTTGCGAAAACCTCGGGAAACATTTGAAATGGATATATTGCATAGCTGAAGACATTTTCGTCGATGGGGTAGGTAAGTGTTTAAGTACTGAAAAAATAAGCAAAATCGGAGAGAAATATTTTTTTTCCGATAAATGAAATTCTGCAAAGGTCTAGACCTGTACGCAATTTATAGCGAAAACTTTTTTCACGTAAATATGTCAAGTAATACCTCATTTTGTTCGTCTTGATGAACACTATTGAAATATATACATATATGTATACTTTTTCGAAGATGAAAATTCTCACAAGGGTCCAGTCCACCCTTACGTGATTTTTGCGAAAACCTCGGGAAACATTTGAAATGGATATATTGCATAGCTGAAGACATTTTCGTCGATGGGGTAGGTAAGTGTTTAAGTACTGAAAAAATTAGCAAAATCGGAGAGAAATATTGTTTTCCGATAAATGAAATTCTGCAAAGGTCTAGACCTGTACGCAATTTATAGCGAAAACCTTTTTCACGTAAATATGTCAAGTAATACCTCATTTTGTTCGTCTTGATGAACACTATTGAAATATATACTTATATGTATACTTTTTCGAAGATAAAAATTCTGACAAGGGTCCAGTCCACCCTTACGTGATTTTTGCGAAAACCTCGGGAAACATTTGAAATGGATATATTGCATAGCTGAAGACATTTTCGTCGATGTGGTAGGTAAGTGTTTAAGTACTGAAAAAATGAGCAAAATCGGAGAGAAATATTTTTTTTCCGATATATGAAATTCTGCAAAGGTCTAGACATGTACCCAATTTATAGCGAAAACTTTTTTCACGTAAATATGTCAAGTAATACCTCATTTTGTTCGTCTTGATGAACACTATTGAAATATATACATATATGTATACTTTTTCGAAGATAAAAATTCTCACAAGGGTCCAGTCCACCCTTACGTGATTTTTGCGAAAACCTCGGGAAACATTTGAAATGGATATATTGCATAGCTGAAGACATTTTCGTCGATGGCGTAGGTAAGTGTTTAAGTACTGAAAAAATTAGCAAAATCGGAGAGAAATATTTTTTTTCCGATAAATGAAATTCTGCAAAGGTCTAGACCTGTACGCAATTTATAGCGAAAACTTTTTTCACGTAAATATGTCAAGTAATACCTCATTTTGTTCGTCTTGATGAACACTATTGAAATATATACATATATGTATACTTTTTCGAAGATGAAAATTCTCACAAGGGTCCAGTCCACCCATACGTGATTTTTGCGAAAACCTCGGGAAACATTTGAAATGGATATATTGCATAGCTGAAGACATTTTCGTCGATGGGGTAGGTAAGTGTTTAAGTACTGAAAAAATAAGCAAAATCGGAGAGAAATATTTTTTTTCCGATAAATGAAATTCTGCAAAGGTCTAGACCTGTACGCAATTTATAGCGAAAACTTTTTTCACGTAAATATGTCAAGTAATACCTCATTTTGTTCGTCTTGATGAACACTATTGAAATATATACATATATGTATACTTTTTCGAAGATGAAAATTCTCACAAGGGTCCAGTCCACCCTTACGTGATTTTTGCGAAAACCTCGGGAAACATTTGAAATGGATATATTGCATAGCTGAAGACATTTTCGTCGAAGGGGTAGGTAAGTGTTTAAGTACTGAAAAAATGAGCAAAATCGGAGAGAAATATTTTTTTTCCGATAAATGAAATTCTGCAAAGGTCTAGACCTGTACGCAATTTATAGCGAAAACTTTTTTCACGTAAATATGTCAAGTAATACCTCATTTTGTTCGTCTTGATGAACACTATTGAAATATATACATATATGTATACTTTTTCGAAGATGAAAATTCTCACAAGGGTCCAGTCCACCCTTACGTGATTTTTGCGAAAACCTCGGGAAACATTTGAAATGGATATATTGCATAGCTGAAGACATTTTCGTCGATGGGGTAGGTAAGTGTTTAAGTACTGAAAAAATTAGCAAAATCGGAGAGAAATATTGTTTTCCGATAAATGAAATTCTGCAAAGGTCTAGACCTGTACGCAATTTATAGCGAAAACTTTTTTCACGTAAATATGTCAAGTAATACCTCATTTTGTTCGTCTTGATGAACACTATTGAAATATATACTTATATGTATACTTTTTCGAAGATAAAAATTCTGACAAGGGTCCAGTCCACCCTTACGTGATTTTTGCGAAAACCTCGGGAAACATTTGAAATGGATATATTGCATAGCTGAAGACATTTTCGTCGATGTGGTAGGTAAGTGTTTAAGTACTGAAAAAATGAGCAAAATCGGAGAGAAATATTTTTTTTCCGATATATGAAATTCTGCAAAGGTCTAGACATGTACCCAATTTATAGCGAAAACTTTTTTCACGTAAATATGTCAAGTAATACCTCATTTTGTTCGTCTTGATGAACACTATTGAAATATATACATATATGTATACTTTTTCGAAGATAAAAATTCTCACAAGGGTCCAGTCCACCCTTACGTGATTTTTGCGAAAACCTCGGGAAACATTTGAAATGGATATATTGCATAGCTGAAGACATTTTCGTCGATGGCGTAGGTAAGTGTTTAAGTACTGAAAAAATTAGCAAAATCGGAGAGAAATATTTTTTTTCCGATAAATGAAATTCTGCAAAGGTCTAGACCTGTACGCAATTTATAGCGAAAACTTTTTTCACGTAAATATGTCAAGTAATACCTCATTTTGTTCGTCTTGATGAACACTATTGAAATATATACATATATGTATACTTTTTCGAAGATGAAAATTCTCACAAGGGTCCAGTCCACCCTTACGTGATTTTTGCGAAAACCTCGGGAAACATTTGAAATGGATATATTGCATAGCTGAAGACATTTTCGTCGATGGGGTAGGTAAGTGTTTAAGTACTGAAAAAATAAGCAAAATCGGAGAGAAATATTTTTTTTCCGATAAATGAAATTCTGCAAAGGTCTAGACCTGTACGCAATTTATAGCGAAAACTTTTTTCACGTAAATATGTCAAGTAATACCTCATTTTGTTCGTCTTGATGAACACTATTGAAATATATACATATATGTATACTTTTTCGAAGATGAAAATTCTCACAAGGGTCCAGTCCACCCTTACGTGATTTTTGCGAAAACCTCGGGAAACATTTGAAATGGATATATTGCATAGCTGAAGACATTTTCGTCGATGGGGTAGGTAAGTGTTTAAGTACTGAAAAAATTAGCAAAATCGGAGAGAAATATTTTTTTTCCGATAAATGAAATTCTGCAAAGGTCTAGACCTGTACGCAATTTATAGCGAAAACTTTTTTCACGTAAATATGTCAAGTAATACCTCATTTTGTTCGTCTTGATGAACACTATTGAAATATATACATATATGTATACTTTTTCGAAGATGAAAATTCTCACAAGGGTCCAGTCCACCCTTACGTGATTTTTGCGAAAACCTCGGGAAACATTTGAAATAGATATATTGCATAGCTGAAGACATTTTCGTCGATGGGGCAGGTAAGTGTTTAAGTACTGAAAAAATGAGCAAAATCGGAGAGAAATATTT
Organism: Mactromeris polynyma; assembly: GCA_032209605.1. Taxonomy (NCBI): domain Eukaryota; kingdom Metazoa; phylum Mollusca; class Bivalvia; order Venerida; family Mactridae; genus Mactromeris; species Mactromeris polynyma. The sequence goes on from JASFXZ010000145.1 coordinate 71,865, forward strand.
TTTTTCCGATAAATGAAATTCTGCAAAGGTCTAGACCTGTACGCAATTTATAGCGAAAACTTTTTTCACGTAAATATGTCAAGTAATCCCTCATTTTGTTCGTCTTGATGAACACTATTGAAATATATACATATATGTATACTTTTTCGAAGATAAAAATTCTCACAAGGGTCCAGTCCACCCTTTCGTGATTTTTGCGAAAACCTCGGGAAACATTTGAAATGGATATATTGCATAGCTGAAGACATTTTCGTCGATGGGGTAGGTAAGTGTTTAAGTACTGAAAAAATTAGCAAAATCGGAGAGAAATATTTTTTTTCCGATAAATGAAATTCTGCAAAGGTCTAGACCTGTACGCAATTTATAGCGAAAACTTTTTTCACGTAAATATGTCAAGTAATACCTCATTTTGTTCGTCTTGATGAACACTATTGAAATATATACATATATGTATACTTTTTCGAAGATGAAAATTCTCACAAGGGTCCAGTCCACCCTTACGTGATTTTTGCGAAAACCTCGGGAAACATTTGAAATGGATATATTGCATAGCTGTAGACATTTTCGTCGATGGGGTAGGTAAGTGTTTAAGTACTGAAAAAATTAGCAAAATCGGAGAGAAATATTTTTTTTCCGATAAATGACATTCTGCAAAGGTCTAGACCTGTACGCAATTTATAGCGAAAACTTTTTTCACGTAAATATGTCAAGTAATACCTCATTTTGTTCGTCTTGATGAACACTATTGAAATATATACATATATGTATACTTTTTCGAAGATGAAAATTCTCACAAGGGTCCAGTCCACCCTTACGTGATTTTTGCGAAAACCTCGGGAAACATTTGAAATGGATATATTGCATAGCTGAAGACATTTTCGTCGATGGGGTAGGTAAGTGTTTAAGTACTGAAAAAATAAGCAAAATCGGAGAGAAATATTTTTTTTCCGATAAATGAAATTCTGAAAAGGTCTAGACCTGTACGCAATTTATAGCGAAAACTTTTTTCACGTAAATATGTCAAGTAATACCTCATTTTGTTCGTCTTGATGAACACTATTGAAATATATACATATATGTATACTTTTTCGAAGATGAAAATTCTCACAAGGGTCCAGTCCACCCTTACGTGATTTTTGCGAAAACCTCGGGAAACATTTGAAATGGATATATTGCATAGCTGAAGACATTTTCGTCGATGGGGTAGGTAAGTGTTTAAGTACTGAAAAAATTAGCAAAATCGGAGAGAAATATTTTTTTTCCGATAAATGACATTCTGCAAAGGTCTAGACCTGTACGCAATTTATAGCGAAAACTTTTTTCACGTAAATATGTCAAGTAATACCTCATTTTGTTCGTCTTGATGAACACTATTGAAATATATACATATATGTATACTTTTTCGAAGATGAAAATTCTCACAAGGGTCCAGTCCACCCTTACGTGATTTTTGCGAAAACCTCGGGAAACATTTGAAATGGATATAGTGCATAGCTGAAGACATTTTCGTCGATGGGGTAGGTAAGTGTTTAAGTACTGAAAAAATTAGCAAAATCGTAGAGAAATATTGTTTTCCGATAAATGAAATTCTGCAAAGGTCTAGACCTGTACGCAATTTATAGCGAAAACTTTTTTCACGTAAATATGTCAAGTAATACCTCATTTTGTTCGTCTTGATGAACACTATTGAAATATATACTTATATGTATACTTTTTCGAAGATAAAAATTCTGACAAGGGTCCAGTCCACCCTTACGTGATTTTTGCGAAAACCTCGGGAAACATTTGAAATGGATATATTGCATAGCTGAAGACATTTTCGTCGATGGGGTAGGTAAGTGTTTAAGTACTGAAAAAATGAGCAAAATCGGAGAGAAATATTTTTTTTCCGATATATGAAATTCTGCAAAGGTCTAGACATGTACCCAATTTATAGCGAAAACTTTTTTCACGTAAATATGTCAAGTAATACCTCATTTTGTTCGTCTTGATGAACACTATTGAAATATATACATATATGTATACTTTTTCGAAGATAAAAATTCTCACAAGGGTCCAGTCCACCCTTACGTGATTTTTGCGAAAACCTCGGGAAACATTTGAAATGGATATATTGCATAGCTGAAGACATTTTCGTCGATGGCGTAGGTAAGTGTTTAAGTACTGAAAAAATTAGCAAAATCGGAGAGAAATATTTTTTTTCCGATAAATGAAATTCTGCAAAGGTCTACCTGTACGCATTTTATAGCGAAAACTTTTTTCACGTAAATATGTCAAGTAATACCTCATTTTGTTCGTCTTGATGAACACTATTGAAATATATACATATATGTATACTTTTTCGAAGATGAAAATTCTCACAAGGGTCCAGTCCACCCTTACGTGATTTTTGCGAAAACCTCGGGAAACATTTGAAATGGATATATTGCATAGCTGAAGACATTTTCGTCGATGGGGTAGGTAAGTGTTTAAGTACTGAAAAAATTAGCAAAATCGGAGAGAAATATTTTTTTTCCGATAAATGAAATTCTGCAAAGGTCTAGACCTGTACGCAATTTATAGCGAAAACTTTTTTCACGTAAATATGTCAAGTAATACCTCATTTTGTTCGTCTTGATGAACACTATTGAAATATATACATATATGTATACTTTTTCGAAGATGAAAATTCTCACAAGGGTCCAGTCCACCCTTACGTGATTTTTGCGAAAACCTCGGGAAACATTTGAAATGGATATATTGCATAGCTGAAGACATTTTCGTCGATGGGGTAGGTAAGTGTTTAAGTACTGAAAAAATGAGCAAAATCGGAGAGAAATATTTTTTTTCCGATAAATGAAATTCTGCAAAGGTCTAGACCTGTACGCAATTTATAGCGAAAACTTTTTTCACGTAAATATGTCAAGTAATACCTCATTTTGTTCGTCTTGATGAACACTATTGAAATATATACATATATGTATACTTTTTCGAAGATGAAAATTCTCACAAGGGTCCAGTCCACCATTACGTGATTTTTGCGAAAACCTCGGGAAACATTTGAAATGGATATATTGCATAGCTGAAGACATTTTCGTCGATGGGGTAGGTAAGTGTTTAAGTGCTGAAAAAATTAGCAAAATCGGAGAGAAATATTTTTTTTCCGATAAATGAAATTCTGCAAAGGTCTAGACCTGTACGCAATTTATAGCGAAAACTTTTTTCACGTAAATATGTCAAGTAATACCTCATTTTGTTCGTCTTGATGAACACTATTGAAATATATACATATATGTATACTTTTTCGAAGATGAAAATTCTCACAAGGGTCCAGTCCACCCTTACGTGATTTTTGCGAAAACCTCGGGAAACATTTGAAATGGATACATTGCATAGCTGAAGACATTTTCGTCGATGGGGTAGGTAAGTGTTTAAGTACTGAAAAAATGAGCAAAATCGGAGAGAAATATTTTTTTTCCGATAAATGAAATTCTGCAAAGGTCTAGACCTGTACGCAATTTATAGCGAAAACTTTTTTCACGTAAATATGTCAAGTAATACCTCATTTTGTTCGTCTTGATGAACACTATTGAAATATATACATATATGTATACTTTTTCGAAGATGAAAATTCTCACAAGGGTCCAGTCCACCCTTACGTGATTTTTGCGAAAACCTCGGGAAACATTTGAAATGGATACATTGCATAGCTGAAGACATTTTCGTCGATGGGGTAGGTAAGTGTTTAAGTACTGAAAAAATTAGCAAAATCGGAGAGAAATATTTTTTTTCCGATAAATGAAATTCTGCAAAGGTCTAGACCTGTACGCAATTTATAGCGAAAACTTTTTTCACGTAAATATGTCAAGTAATACCTCATTTTGTTCGTCTTGATGAACACTATTGAAATATATACATATATGTATACTTTTTCGAAGATGAAAATTCTCACAAGGGTCCAGTCCACCCTTACGTGATTTTTGCGAAAACCTCGGGAAACATTTGAAATGGATATATTGCATAGCTGAAGACATTTTCGTCGATGGGGTAGGTAAGTGTTTAAGTACTGAAAAAATTAGCAAAATCGGAGAGAAATATTTTTTTCCGATAAATGAAATTCTGCAAAGGTCTAGACCTGTACGCAATTTATAGCGAAAACTTTTTTCACGTAAATATGTCAAGTAATACCTCATTTTGTTCGTCTTGATGAACACTATTGAAATATATACATATATGTATACTTTTTCGAAGATGAAAATTCTCACAAGGGTCCAGTCCACCCTTACGTGATTTTTGCGAAAACCTCGGGAAACATTTGAAATGGATATATTGCATAGCTGAAGACATTTTCGTCGATGGGGTAGGTAAGTGTTTAAGTACTGAAAAAATGAGCAAAATCGGAGAGAAATATTTTTTTTCCGATATATGAAATTCTGCAAAGGTCTAGACATGTACCCAATTTATAGCGAAAACTTTTTTCACGTAAATATGTCAAGTAATACCTCATTTTGTTCGTCTTGATGAACACTATTGAAATATATACATATATGTATACTTTTTCGAAGATAAAAATTCTCACAAGGGTCCAGTCCACCCTTACGTGATTTTTGCGAAAACCTCGGGAAACATTTGAAATGGATATATTGCATAGCTGAAGACATTTTCGTCGATGGCGTAGGTAAGTGTTTAAGTACTGAAAAAATTAGCAAAATCGGAGAGAAATATTTTTTTTCCGATAAATGAAATTCTGCAAAGGTCTAGACCTGTACGCAATTTATAGCGAAAACTTTTTTCACGTAAATATGTCAAGTAATACCTCATTTTGTTCGTCTTGATGAACACTATTGAAATATATACATATATGTATACTTTTTCGAAGATGAAAATTCTCACAAGGGTCCAGTCCACCCTTACGTGATTTTTGCGAAAACCTCGGGAAACATTTGAAATGGATATATTGCATAGCTGAAGACATTTTCGTCGATGGGGTAGGTAAGTGTTTAAGTACTGAAAAAATTAGCAAAATCGGAGAGAAATATTTTTTTTCCGATAAATGACATTCTGCAAAGGTCTAGACCTGTACGCAATTTATAGCGAAAACTTTTTTCACGTAAATATGTCAAGTAATACCTCATTTTGTTCGTCTTGATGAACACTATTGAAATATATACTTATATGTATACTTTTTCGAAGATAAAAATTCTGACAAGGGTCCAGTCCACCCTTATGTGATTTTTGCGAAAACCTCGGGAAACATTTGAAATGGATATATTGCATAGCTGAAGACATTTTCGTCGATGGGGTAGGTAAGTGTTTAAGTACTGAAAAAATGAGCAAAATCGGAGAGAAATATTTTTTTTCCGATATATGAAATTCTGCAAAGGTCTAGACATGTACCCAATTTATAGCGAAAACTTTTTTCACGTAAATATGTCAAGTAATACCTCATTTTGTTCGTCTTGATGAACACTATTGAAATATATACATATATGTATACTTTTTCGAAGATGAAAATTCTCACAAGGGTCCAGTCCACCCTTACGTGATTTTTGCGAAAACCTCGGGAAACATTTGAAATGGATATATTGCATAGCTGAAGACATTTTCGTCGATGGGGTAGGTAAGTGTTTAAGTACTGAAAAAATTAGCAAAATCGGAGAGAAATATTTTTTTTCCGATAAATGAAATTCTGCAAAGGTCTAGACCTGTACGCAATTTATAGCGAAAACTTTTTTCACGTAAATATGTCAAGTAATACCTCATTTTGTTCGTCTTGATGAACACTATTGAAATATATACATATATGTATACTTTTTCGAAGATGAAAATTCTCACAAGGGTCCAGTCCACCCTTACGTGATTTTTGCGAAAACCTCGGGAAACATTTGAAATGGATATATTGCATAGCTGAAGACATTTTCGTCGATGGGGTAGGTAAGTGTTTAAGTACTGAAAAAATGAGCAAAATCGGAGAGAAATATTTTTGTTCCGATAAATGAAATTCTGCAAAGGTCTAGACCTGTACGCAATTTATAGCGAAAATTTTTTTCACGTAAATATGTCAAGTAATACCTCATTTTGTTCGTCTTGATGAACACTATTGAAATATATACATATATGTATACTTTTTCGAAGATGAAAATTCTCACAAGGGTCCAGTCCACCATTACGTGATTTTTGCGAAAACCTCGGGAAACATTTGAAATGGATATATTGCATAGCTGAAGACATTTTCGTCGATGGGGTAGGTAAGTGTTTAAGTGCTGAAAAAATTAGCAAAATCGGAGAGAAATATTTTTTTTCCGATAAATGAAATTCTGCAAAGGTCTAGACCTGTACGCAATTTATAGCGAAAACTTTTTTCACGTAAATATGTCAAGTAATACCTCATTTTGTTCGTCTTGATGAACACTATTGAAATATATACATATATGTATACTTTTTCGAAGATGAAAATTCTCACAAGGGTCCAGTCCACCCTTACGTGATTTTTGCGAAAACCTCGGGAAACATTTGAAATGGATACATTGCATAGCTGAAGACATTTTCGTCGATGGGGTAGGTAAGTGTTTAAGTACTGAAAAAATGAGCAAAATCGGAGAGAAATATTTTTTTTCCGATAAATGAAATTCTGCAAAGGTCTAGACCTGTACGCAATTTATAGCGAAAACTTTTTTCACGTAAATATGTCAAGTAATACCTCATTTTGTTCGTCTTGATGAACACTATTGAAATATATACATATATGTATACTTTTTCGAAGATGAAAATTCTCACAAGGGTCCAGTCCACCCTTACGTGATTTTTGCGAAAACCTCGGGAAACATTTGAAATGGATATATTGCATAGCTGAAGACATTTTCGTCGATGGGGTAGGTAAGTGTTTAAGTACTGAAAAAATGAGCAAAATCGGAGAGAAATATTTTTTTTCCGATATATGAAATTCTGCAAAGGTCTAGACATGTACCCAATTTATAGCGAAAACTTTTTTCACGTAAATATGTCAAGTAATACCTCATTTTGTTCGTCTTGATGAACACTATTGAAATATATACATATATGTATACTTTTTCGAAGATGAAAATTCTCACAAGGGTCCAGTCCACCCTTACGTGATTTTTGCGAAAACCTCGGGAAACATTTGAAATGGATATATTGCATAGCTGAAGACATTTTCGTCGATGGCGTAGGTAAGTGTTTAAGTACTGAAAAAATTAGCAAAATCGGAGAGAAATATTTTTTTTCCGATAAATGAAATTCTGCAAAGGTCTAGACCTGTACGCAATTTATAGCGAAAACTTTTTTCACGTAAATATGTCAAGTAATACCTCATTTTGTTCGTCTTGATGAACACTATTGAAATATATACATATATGTATACTTTTTCGAAGATGAAAATTCTCACAAGGGTCCAGTCCACCCTTACGTGATTTTTGCGAAAACCTCGGGAAACATTTGAAATGGATATATTGCATAGCTGAAGACATTTTCGTCGATGGGGTAGGTAAGTGTTTAAGTACTGAAAAAATTAGCAAAATCGGAGAGAAATATTTTTTTCCGATAAATGAAATTCTGCAAAGGTCTAGACCTGTACGCAATTTATAGCGAAAACTTTTTTCACGTAAATATGTCAAGTAATACCTCATTTTGTTCGTCTTGATGAACACTATTGAAATATATACATATATGTATACTTTTTCGAAGATGAAAATTCTCACAAGGGTCCAGTCCACCCTTACGTGATTTTTGCGAAAACCTCGGGAAACATTTGAAATGGATATATTGCATAGCTAAAGACATTTTCGTCGATGGGGTAGGTAAGTGTTTAAGTACTGAAAAAATGAGCAAAATCGGAGAGAAATATTTTTTTTCCGATATATGAAATTCTGCAAAGGTCTAGACATGTACCCAATTTATAGCGAAAACTTTTTTCACGTAAATATGTCAAGTAATACCTCATTTTGTTCGTCTTGATGAACACTATTGAAATATATACATATATGTATACTTTTTCGAAGATGAAAATTCTCACAAGGGTCCAGTCCACCCTTACGTGATTTTTGCGAAAACCTCGGGAAACATTTGAAATGGATATATTGCATAGCTGAAGACATTTTCGTCGATGGCGTAGGTAAGTGTTTAAGTACTGAAAAAATTAGCAAAATCGGAGAGAAATATTTTTTTTCCGATAAATGAAATTCTGCAAAGGTCTAGACCTGTACGCAATTTATAGCGAAAACTTTTTTCACGTAAATATGTCAAGTAATACCTCATTTTGTTCGTCTTGATGAACACTATTGAAATATATACATATATGTATACTTTTTCGAAGATGAAAATTCTCACAAGGGTCCAGTCCACCCTTACGTGATTTTTGCGATAACCTCGGGAAACATTTGAAATGGATATATTGCATAGCTGAAGACATTTTCGTCGATGGGGTAGGTAAGTGTTTAAGTACTGAAAAAATAAGCAAAATCGGAGAGAAATATTTTTTTCCGATAAATGAAATTCTGAAAAGGTCTAGACCTGTACGCAATTTATAGCGAAAACTTTTTTCACGTAAATATGTCAAGTAATACCTCATTTTGTTCGTCTTGATGAACACTATTGAAATATATACATATATGTATACTTTTTCGAAGATGAAAATTCTCACAAGGGTCCAGTCCACCCTTACGTGATTTTTGCGAAAACCTCGGGAAACATTTGAAATGGATATATTGCATAGCTGAAGACATTTTCGTCGATGGGGTAGGTAAGTGTTTAAGTGCTGAAAAAATTAGCAAAATCGGAGAGAAATATTTTTTTTCCGATAAATGAAATTCTGCAAAGGTCTAGACCTGTACGCAATTTATAGCGAAAACTTTTTTCACGTAAATATGTCAAGTAATACCTCATTGTGTTCGTCTTGATGAACACTATTGAAATATATACATATATGTATACTTTTTCGAAGATGAAAATTCTCACAAGGGTCCAGTCCACCCTTACGTGATTTTTGCGAAAACCTCGGGAAACATTTGAAATGGATACATTGCATAGCTGAAGACATTTTCGTCGATGGGGTAGGTAAGTGTTTAAGTACTGAAAAAATGAGCAAAATCGGAGAGAAATATTTTTTTTCCGATAAATGAAATTCTGCAAAGGTCTAGACCTGTACGCAATTTATAGCGAAAACTTTTTTCACGTAAATATGTCAAGTAATACCTCATTTTGTTCGTCTTGATGAACACTATTGAAATATATACATATATGTATACTTTTTCGAAGATGAAAATTCTCACAAGGGTCCAGTCCACCCTTACGTGATTTTTGCGAAAACCTCGGGAAACATTTGAAATGGATATATTGCATAGCTGAAGACATTTTCGTCGATGGGGTAGGTAAGTGTTTAAGTACTGAAAAAATTAGCAAAATCGGAGAGAAATATTTTTTTCCGATAAATGAAATTCTGCAAAGGTCTAGACCTGTACGCAATTTATAGCGAAAACTTTTTTCACGTAAATATGTCAAGTAATACCTCATTTTGTTCGTCTTGATGAACACTATTGAAATATATACATATATGTATACTTTTTCGAAGATGAAAATTCTCACAAGGGTCCAGTCCACCCTTACGTGATTTTTGCGAAAACCTCGGGAAACATTTGAAATGGATATATTGCATAGCTAAAGACATTTTCGTCGATGGGGTAGGTAAGTGTTTAAGTACTGAAAAAATGAGCAAAATCGGAGAGAAATATTTTTTTTCCGATATATGAAATTCTGCAAAGGTCTAGACATGTACCCAATTTATAGCGAAAACTTTTTTCACGTAAATATGTCAAGTAATACCTCATTTTGTTCGTCTTGATGAACACTATTGAAATATATACATATATGTATACTTTTTCGAAGATGAAAATTCTCACAAGGGTCCAGTCCACCCTTACGTGATTTTTGCGAAAACCTCGGGAAACATTTGAAATGGATATATTGCATAGCTGAAGACATTTTCGTCGATGGCGTAGGTAAGTGTTTAAGTACTGAAAAAATTAGCAAAATCGGAGAGAAATATTTTTTTTCCGATAAATGAAATTCTGCAAAGGTCTAGACCTGTACGCAATTTATAGCGAAAACTTTTTTCACGTAAATATGTCAAGTAATACCTCATTTTGTTCGTCTTGATGAACACTATTGAAATATATACATATATGTATACTTTTTCGAAGATGAAAATTCTCACAAGGGTCCAGTCCACCCTTACGTGATTTTTGCGATAACCTCGGGAAACATTTGAAATGGATATATTGCATAGCTGAAGACATTTTCGTCGATGGGGTAGGTAAGTGTTTAAGTACTGAAAAAATAAGCAAAATCGGAGAGAAATATTTTTTTCCGATAAATGAAATTCTGAAAAGGTCTAGACCTGTACGCAATTTATAGCGAAAACTTTTTTCACGTAAATATGTCAAGTAATACCTCATTTTGTTCGTCTTGATGAACACTATTGAAATATATACATATATGTATACTTTTTCGAAGATGAAAATTCTCACAAGGGTCCAGTCCACCCTTACGTGATTTTTGCGAAAACCTCGGGAAACATTTGAAATGGATATATTGCATAGCTGAAGACATTTTCGTCGATAGGGTAGGTAAGTGTTTAAGTACTGAAAAAATTAGCAAAATCGGAGAGAAATATTTTTTTTCCGATAAATGAAATTCTGCAAAGGTCTAAACCTGTACGCAATTTATAGCGAAAACTTTTTTCACGTAAATATGTCAAGTAATACCTCATTTTGTTCGTCTTGATGAACACTATTGAAATATATACATATATGTATACTTTTTCGAAGATGAAAATTCTCACAAGGGTCCAGTCCACCCTTACGTGATTTTTGCGAAAACCTCGGGAAACATTTGAAATGGATATATTGCATAGCTGAAGACATTTTCGTCGATGGGGTAGGTAAGTGTTTAAGTACTGAAAAAATTAGCAAAATCGGAGAGAAATATTTTTTTTCCGATAAATGAAATTCTGCAAAGGTCTAGACCTGTACGCAATTTATAGCGAAAGCTTTTTTCACGTAAATATGTCAAGTAATCCCTCATTTTGTTCGTCTTGATGAACACTATTGAAATATATACATATATGTATACTTTTTCGAAGATAAAAATTCTCACAAGGGTCCAGTCCACCCTTTCGTGATTTTTGCGAAAACCTCGGGAAACATTTGAAATGGATATATTGCATAGCTGAAGACATTTTCGTCGATGGGGTAGGTAAGTGTTTAAGTACTGAAAAAATTAGCAAAATCGGAGAGAAATATTTTTTTTCCGATAAATGAAATTCTGCAAAGGTCTAGACCTGTACGCAATTTATAGCGAAAACTTTTTTCACGTAAATATGTCAAGTAATACCTCATTTTGTTCGTCTTGATGAACACTATTGAAATATATACATATATGTATACTTTTTCGAAGATAAAAATTCTCACAAGGGTCCAGTCCACCCTTACGTGATTTTTGCGAAAACCTCGGGAAACATTTGAAATGGATATATTGCATAGCTGAAGACATTTTCGTCGATGGGGTAGGTAAGTGTTTAAGTACTGAAAAAATAAGCAAAATCGGAGAGAAATATTTTTTTTCCGATAAATGAAATTCTGAAAAGGTCTAGACCTGTACGCAATTTATAGCGAAAACTTTTTTCACGTAAATATGTCAAGTAATACCTCATTTTGTTCGTCTTGATGAACACTATTGAAATATATACATATATGTATACTTTTTCGAAGATGAAAATTCTCACAAGGGTCCAGTCCACCCTTACGTGATTTTTGCGAAAACCTCGGGAAACATTTGAAATGGATATATTGCATAGCTGAAGACATTTTCGTCGATGGCGTAGGTAAGTGTTTAAGTACTGAAAAAATTAGCAAAATCGGAGAGAAATATTTTTTTTCCGATAAATGAAATTCTGCAAAGGTCTAGACCTGTACGCAATTTATAGCGAAAACTTTTTTCACGTAAATATGTCAAGTAATACCTCATTTTGTTCGTCTTGATGAACACTATTGAAATATATACATATATGTATACTTTTTCGAAGATGAAAATTCTCACAAGGGTCCAGTCCACCCTTACGTGATTTTTGCGAAAACCTCGGGAAACATTTGAAATGGATATATTGCATAGCTGAAGACATTTTCGTCGATGGGGTAGGTAAGTGTTTAAGTACTGAAAAAATTAGCAAAATCGGAGAGAAATATTTTTTTTCCGATAAATGAAATTCTGCAAAGGTCTAGACCTGTACGCAATTTATAGCGAAAACTTTTTTCACGTAAATATGTCAAGTAATCCCTCATTTTGTTCGTCTTGATGAACACTATTGAAATATATACATATATGTATACTTTTTCGAAGATAAAAATTCTCACAAGGGTCCAGTCCACCCTTACGTGATTTTTGCGAAAACCTCGGGAAACATTTGAAATGGATATATTGCATAGCTGAAGACATTTTCGTCGATGGGGTAGGTAAGTGTTTAAGTACTGAAAAAATTTGCAAAATCGGAGAGAAATATTTTTTTTCCGATAAATGAAATTCTGCAAAGGTCTAGACCTGTACGCAATTTATAGCGAAAACTTTTTTCACGTAAATATGTCAAGTAATACCTCATTTTGTTCGTCTTGATGAACACTATTGAAATATATACATATATGTATACTTTTTCGAAGATGAAAATTCTCACAAGGGTCCAGTCCACCCTTACGTGATTTTTGCGAAAACCTCGGGAAACATTTGAAATGGATATATTGCATAGCTGAAGACATTTTCGTCGATGGGGTAGGTAAGTGTTTAAGTACTGAAAAAATTAGCAAAATCGGAGAGAAATATTTTTTTCCGATAAATGAAATTCTGAAAAGGTCTAGACCTGTACGCAATTTATAGCGAAAACTTTTTTCACGTAAATATGTCAAGTAATACCTCATTTTGTTCGTCTTGATGAACACTATTGAAATATATACATATATGTATACTTTTTCGAAGATGAAAATTCTCACAAGGGTCCAGTCCACCCTTACGTGATTTTTGCGAAAACCTCGGGAAACATTTGAAATGGATATATTGCATAGCTGAAGACATTTTCGTCGATAGGGTAGGTAAGTGTTTAAGTACTGAAAAAATTAGCAAAATCGGAGAGAAATATTTTTTTTCCGATAAATGAAATTCTGCAAAGGTCTAAACCTGTACGCAATTTATAGCGAAAACTTTTTTCACGTAAATATGTCAAGTAATACCTCATTTTGTTCGTCTTGATGAACACTATTGAAATATATACATATATGTATACTTTTTCGAAGATGAAAATTCTCACAAGGGTCCAGTCCACCCTTACGTGATTTTTGCGAAAACCTCGGGAAACATTTGAAATGGATATATTGCATAGCTGAAGACATTTTCGTCGATGGGGTAGGTAAGTGTTTAAGTACTGAAAAAATTAGCAAAATCGGAGAGAAATATTTTTTTTCCGATAAATGAAATTCTGCAAAGGTCTAGACCTGTACGCAATTTATAGCGAAAACTTTTTTCACGTAAATATGTCAAGTAATCCCTCATTTTGTTCGTCTTGATGAACACTATTGAAATATATACATATATGTATACTTTTTCGAAGATAAAAATTCTCACAAGGGTCCAGTCCACCCTTTCGTGATTTTTGCGAAAACCTCGGGAAACATTTGAAATGGATATATTGCATAGCTGAAGACATTTTCGTCGATGGGGTAGGTAAGTGTTTAAGTACTGAAAAAATTAGCAAAATCGGAGAGAAATATTTTTTTTCCGATAAATGAAATTCTGCAAAGGTCTAGACCTGTACGCAATTTATAGCGAAAACTTTTTTCACGTAAATATGTCAAGTAATACCTCATTTTGTTCGTCTTGATGAACACTATTGAAATATATACATATATGTATACTTTTTCGAAGATGAAAATTCTCACAAGGGTCCAGTCCACCCTTACGTGATTTTTGCGAAAACCTCGGGAAACATTTGAAATGGATATATTGCATAGCTGAAGACATTTTCGTCGATGGGGTAGGTAAGTGTTTAAGTACTGAAAAAATTAGCAAAATCGGAGAGAAATATTTTTTTTCCGATAAATGACATTCTGCAAAGGTCTAGACCTGTACGCAATTTATAGCGAAAACTTTTTTCACGTAAATATGTCAAGTAATACCTCATTTTGTTCGTCTTGATGAACACTATTGAAATATATACATATATGTATACTTTTTCGAAGATGAAAATTCTCACAAGGGTCCAGTCCACCCTTACGTGATTTTTGCGAAAACCTCGGGAAACATTTGAAATGGATATATTGCATAGCTGAAGACATTTTCGTCGATGGGGTAGGTAAGTGTTTAAGTACTGAAAAAATTAGCTAAATCGGAGAGAAATATTGTTTTCCGATAAATGAAATTCTGCAAAGGTCTAGACCTGTACGCAATTTATAGCGAAAACTTTTTTCACGTAAATATGTCAAGTAATACCTCATTTTGTTCGTCTTGATGAACACTATTGAAATATATACTTATATGTATACTTTTTCGAAGATAAAAATTCTGACAAGGGTCCAGTCCACCCTTACGTGATTTTTGCGAAAACCTCGGGAAACATTTGAAATGGATATATTGCATAGCTGAAGACATTTTCGTCGATGGGGTAGGTAAGTGTTTAAGTACTGAAAAAATGAGCAAAATCGGAGAGAAATATTTTTTTTCCGATATATGAAATTCTGCAAAGGTCTACCTGTACGCAATTTATAGCGAAAACTTTTTTCACGTAAATATGTCAAGTAATACCTCATTTTGTTCGTCTTGATGAACACTATTGAAATATATACATATATGTATACTTTTTCGAAGATGAAAATTCTCACAAGGGTCCAGTCCACCATTACGTGATTTTTGCGAAAACCTCGGGAAACATTTGAAATGGATATATTGCATAGCTGAAGACATTTTCGTCGATGGGGTAGGTAAGTGTTTAAGTACTGAAAAAATAAGCAAAATCGGAGAGAAATATTTTTTTCCGATAAATGAAATTCTGCAAAGGTCTAGACCTGTACGCAATTTATAGCGAAAACTTTTTTCACGTAAATATGTCAAGTAATACCTCATTTTGTTCGTCTTGATGAACACTATTGAAATATATACATATATGTATACTTTTTCGAAGATGAAAATTCTCACAAGGGTCCAGTCCACCCTTACGTGATTTTTGCGAAAACCTCGGGAAACATTTGAAATGGATATATTGCATAGCTGAAGACATTTTCGTCGATAGGGTAGGTAAGTGTTTAAGTACTGAAAAAATTAGCAAAATCGGAGAGAAATATTTTTTTTCCGATAAATGAAATTCTGCAAAGGTCTAAACCTGTACGCAATTTATAGCGAAAACTTTTTTCACGTAAATATGTCAAGTAATACCTCATTTTGTTCGTCTTGATGAACACTATTGAAATATATACATATATGTATACTTTTTCGAAGATGAAAATTCTCACAAGGGTCCAGTCCACCCTTACGTGATTTTTGCGAAAACCTCGGGAAACATTTGAAATGGATATATTGCATAGCTGAAGACATTTTCGTCGATGGGGTAGGTAAGTGTTTAAGTACTGAAAAAATTAGCAAAATCGGAGAGAAATATTTTTTTTCCGATAAATGAAATTCTGCAAAGGTCTAGACCTGTACGCAATTTATAGCGAAAACTTTTTTCACGTAAATATGTCAAGTAATCCCTCATTTTGTTCGTCTTGATGAACACTATTGAAATATATACATATATGTATACTTTTTCGAAGATAAAAATTCTCACAAGGGTCCAGTCCACCCTTTCGTGATTTTTGCGAAAACCTCGGGAAACATTTGAAATGGATATATTGCATAGCTGAAGAAATTTTCGTCGATGGGGTAGGTAAGTGTTTAAGTACTGAAAAAATTAGCAAAATCGGAGAGAAATATTTTTTTTCCGATAAATGAAATTCTGCAAAGGTCTAGACCTGTACGCAATTTATAGCGAAAACTTTTTCACGTAAATATGTCAAGTAATACCTCATTTTGTTCGTCTTGATGAACACTATTGAAATATATACATATATGTATACTTTTTCGAAGATAAAAATTCTGACAAGGGTCCAGTCCACCCTTACGTGATTTTTGCGAAAACCTCGGGAAACATTTGAAATGGATATATTGCATAGCTGAAGACATTTTCGTCGATGGGGTAGGTAAGTGTTTAAGTACTGAAAAAATAAGCAAAATCGGAGAGAAATATTTTTTTTCCGATAAATGAAATTCTGAAAAGGTCTAGACCTGTACGCAATTTATAGCGAAAACTTTTTTCACGTAAATATGTCAAGTAATACCTCATTTTGTTCGTCTTGATGAACACTATTGAAATATATACATATATGTATACTTTTTCGAAGATAAAAATTCTCACAAGGGTCCAGTCCACCCTTACGTGATTTTTGCGAAAACCTCGGGAAACATTTGAAATGGATATATTGCATAGCTGAAGACATTTTCGTCGATGGGGTAGGTAAGTGTTTAAGTACTGAAAAAATTAGCAAAATCGGAGAGAAATATTTTTTTTCCGATAAATGAAATTCTGCAAAGGTCTAGACCTGTACGCAATTTATAGGGAAAACTTTTTCACGTAAATATGTCAAGTAATACCTCATTTTGTTCGTCTTGATGAACACTATTGAAATATATACATATATGTATACTTTTTCGAAGATGAAAATTCTCACAAGGGTCCAGTCCACCCTTACGTGATTTTTGCGAAAACCTCGGGAAACATTTGAAATGGATATATTGCATAGCTGAAGACATTTTCGTCGATGGGGTAGGTAAGTGTTTAAGTACTGAAAAAATAAGCAAAATCGGAGAGAAATATTTTTTTTCCGATAAATGAAATTCTGCAAAGGTCTAGACCTGTACGCAATTTATAGCGAAAACTTTTTTCACGTAAATATGTCAAGTAATACCTCATTTTGTTCGTCTTGATGAACACTATTGAAATATATACATATATGTATACTTTTTCGAAGATGAAAATTCTCACAAGGGTCCAGTCCACCCTTACGTGATTTTTGCGAAAACCTCGGGAAACATTTGAAATGGATATATTGCATAGCTGAAGACATTTTCGTCGATGGGGTAGGTAAGTGTTTAAGTACTGAAAAAATTAGCAAAATCGGAGAAAAATATTTTTTTTCCGATAAATGAAATTCTGCAAAGGTCTAGACCTGTACGCAATTTATAGCGAAAACTTTTTTCACGTAAATATGTCAAGTAATCCCTCATTTTGTTCGTCTTGATGAACACTATTGAAATATATACATATATGTATAATTTTTCGAAGATAAAAATTCTCACAAGGGTCCAGTCCACCCTTTCGTGATTTTTGCGAAAACCTCGGGAAACATTTGAAATGGATATATTGCATAGCTGAAGACATTTTCGTCGATGGGGTAGGTAAGTGTTTAAGTACTGAAAAAATTAGCAAAATCGGAGAGAAATATTTTTTTTCCGATAAATGAAATTCTGCAAAGGTCTAGACCTGTACGCAATTTATAGCGAAAACTTTTTTCACGTAAATATGTCAAGTAATACCTCATTTTGTTCGTCTTGATGAACACTATTGAAATATATACATATATGTATACTTTTTCGAAGATGAAAATTCTCACAAGGGTCCAGTCCACCCTTACGTGATTTTTGCGAAAACCTCGGGAAACATTTGAAATGGATATATTGCATAGCTGAAGACATTTTCGTCGATGGGGTAGGTAAGTGTTTAAGTACTGAAAAAATTAGCAAAATCGGAGAGAAATATTTTTTTACCGATAAATGACATTCTGCAAAGGTCTAGACCTGTACGCAATTTATAGCGAAAACTTTTTTCACGTAAATATGTCAAGTAATACCTCATTTTGTTCGTCTTGATGAACACTATTGAAATATATACATATATGTATACTTTTTCGAAGATGAAAATTCTCACAAGGGTCCAGTCCACCCTTACGTGATTTTTGCGAAAACCTCGGGAAACATTTGAAATGGATATATTGCATAGCTGAAGACATTTTCGTCGATGGGGTAGGTAAGTGTTTAAGTACTGAAAAAATTAGCAAAATCGGAGAGAAATATTTTTTTCCGATAAATGAAATTCTGCAAAGGTCTAGACCTGTACGCAATTTATAGCGAAAACTTTTTTCACGTAAATATGTCAAGTAATACCTCATTTTGTTCGTCTTGATGAACACTATTGAAATATATACATATATGTATACTTTTTCGAAGATGAAAATTCTCACAAGGGTCCAGTCCACCCTTACGTGATTTTTGCGAAAACCTCGGGAAACATTTGAAATGGATATATTGCATAGCTGAAGACATTTTCGTCGATGGGGTAGGTAAGTGTTTAAGTACTGAAAAAATGAGCAAAATCGGAGAGAAATATTTTTTTTCCGATAAATGAAATTCTGCAAAGGTCTAGATCTGTACGCAATTTATAGCGAAAACTTTTTTCACGTAAATATGTCAAGTAATACCTCATTTTGTTCGTCTTGATGAACACTATTGAAATATATACATATATGTATACTTTTTCGAAGATGAAAATTCTCACAAGGGTCCAGTCCACCCTTACGTGATTTTTGCGAAAACCTCGGGAAACATTTGAAATGGATATATTGCATAGCTGAAGACATTTTCGTCGATGGGGTAGGTAAGTGTTTAAGTACTGAAAAAATTAGCAAAATCGGAGAGAAATATTTTTTTTCCGATAAATGAAATTCTGCAAAGGTCTAGACCTGTACGCAATTTATAGCGAAAACTTTTTTCACGTAAATATGTCAAGTAATACCTCATTTTGTTCGTCTTGACGAACACTATTGAAATATATACATATATGTATACTTTTTCGAAGATGAAAATTCTCACAAGGGTCCAGTCCACCCTTACGTGATTTTTGCGAAAACCTCGGGAAACATTTGAAATGGATACATTGCATAGCTGAAGACATTTTCGTCGATGGGGTAGGTAAGTGTTTAAGTACTGAAAAAATTAGCAAAATCGGAGAGAAATATTTTTTTTCCGATAAATGAAATTCTGCAAAGGTCTAGACCTGTACGCAATTTATAGCGAAAACTTTTTTCACGTAAATATGTCAAGTAATACCTCATTTTGTTCGTCTTGATGAACACTATTGAAATATATACATATATGTATACTTTTTCGAAGATGAAAATTCTCACAAGGGTCCAGTCCACCCTTACGTGATTTTTGCGAAAACCTCAGGAAACATTTGAAATGGATATATTGCATAGCTGAAGACATTTTCGTCGATGGGGTAGGTAAGTGTTTAAGTACTGAAAAAATTAGCAAAATCGGAGAGAAATATTTTTTTCCGATAAATGAAATTCTGCAAAGGTCTAGACCTGTACGCAATTTATAGCGAAAACTTTTTTCACGTAAATATGTCAAGTAATACCTCATTTTGTTCGTCTTGATGAACACTATTGAAATATATACATATATGTATACTTTTTCGAAGATGAAAATTCTCACAAGGGTCCAGTCCACCCTTACGTGATTTTTGCGAAAACCTCGGGAAACATTTGAAATGGATATATTGCATAGCTGAAGACATTTTCGTCGATGGGGTAGGTAAGTGTTTAAGTACTGAAAAAATTAGCAAAATCGGAGAGAAATATTTTTTTCCGATAAATGAAATTCTGCAAAGGTCTAGACCTGTACGCAATTTATAGCGAAAACTTTTTTCACGTAAATATGTCAAGTAATACCTCATTTTGTTCGTCTTGATGAACACTATTGAAATATATACATATATGTATACTTTTTCGAAGATGAAAATTCTCACAAGGGTCCAGTCCACCCTTACGTGATTTTTGCGAAAACCTCGGGAAACATTTGAAATGGATATATTGCATAGCTGAAGACATTTTCGTCGATGGGGTAGGTAAGTGTTTAAGTACTGAAAAAAATAGCAAAATCGGAGAGAAATATTTTTTTCCGATAAATGAAATTCTGCAAAGGTCTAGACCTGTACGCAATTTATAGCGAAAACTTTTTTCACGTAAATATGTCAAGTAATACCTCATTTTGTTCGTCTTGATGAACACTATTGAAATATATACATATATGTATACTTTTTCGAAGATGAAAATTCTCACAAGGGTCCAGTCCACCCTTACGTGATTTTTGCGAAAACCTCGGGAAACATTTGAAATGGATATATTGCATAGCTGAAGACATTTTCGTCGATGGGGTAGGTAAGTGTTTAAGTACTGAAAAAATTAGCAAAATCGGAGAGAAATATTTTTTTTCCGATAAATGAAATTCTGCAAAGGTCTAGACCTGTACGCAATTTATAGCGAAAATTTTTTTCACGTAAATATGTCAAGTAATACCTCATTTTGTTCGTCTTGATGAACACTATTGAAATATATACATATATGTATACTTTTTCGAAGATGAAAATTCTCACAAGGGTCCAGTCCACCCTTACGTGATTTTTGCGAAAACCTCGGGAAACATTTGAAATGGATATATTGCATAGCTGAAGACATTTTCGTCGATGGGGTAGGTAAGTGTTTAAGTACTGAAAAAATTAGCAAAATCGGAGAGAAATATTTTTTTTCCGATAAATGACATTCTGCAAAGGTCTAGACCTGTACGCAATTTATAGCGAAAACTTTTTTCACGTAAATATGTCAAGTAATACCTCATTTTGTTCGTCTTGATGAACACTATTGAAATATATACATATATGTATACTTTTTCGAAGATGAAAATTCTCACAAGGGTCCAGTCCACCCTTACGTGATTTTTGCGAAAACCTCGGGAAACATTTGAAATGGATATATTGCATAGCTGAAGACATTTTCGTCGATGGGGTAGGTAAGTGTTTAAGTACTGAAAAAATTCGCAAAATCGGAGAGAAATATTTTTTTCCGATAAATGAAATTCTGCAAAGGTCTAGACCTGTACGCAATTTATAGCGAAAACTTTTTTCACGTAAATATGTCAAGTAATACCTCATTTTGTTCGTCTTGATGAACACTATTGAAATATATACATATATGTATACTTTTTCGAAGATGAAAATTCTCACAAGGGTCCAGTCCACCCTTACGTGATTTTTGCGAAAACCTCGGGAAACATTTGAAATGGATATATTGCATAGCTGAAGACATTTTCGTCGATGGGGTAGGTAAGTGTTTAAGTACTGAAAAAATTAGCAAAATCGGAGAGAAATATTTTTTTTCCGATAAATGAAATTCTGCAAAGGTCTACACCTGTACGCAATTTATAGCGAAAACTTTTTTCACGTAAATATGTCAAGTAATACCTCATTTTGTTCGTCTTGATGAACACTATTGAAATATATACATATATGTATACTTTTTCGAAGATGAAAATTCTCACAAGGGTCCAGTCCACCCTTACGTGATTTTTGCGAAAACCTCGGGAAACATTTGAAATGGATATATTGCATAGCTGAAGACATTTTCGTCGATGGGGTAGGTAAGTGTTTAAGTACTGAAAAAATTAGCAAAATCGGAGAGAAATATTTTTTTTCCGATAAATGAAATTCTGCAAAGGTCTAGACCTGTACGCAATTTATATCGAAAACGTTTTTCACGTAAATATGTCAAGTAATACCTCATTTTGTTCGTCTTGATGAACACTATTGAAATATATACATATATGTATACTTTTT
The DNA here is from genome assembly GCA_032209605.1 of Mactromeris polynyma. Lineage (NCBI taxonomy): Eukaryota > Metazoa > Mollusca > Bivalvia > Venerida > Mactridae > Mactromeris > Mactromeris polynyma. The sequence goes on from JASFXZ010000145.1 coordinate 93,658, forward strand.
CGAAGATGAAAATTCTCACAAGGGTCCAGTCCACCCTTACGTGATTTTTGCGAAAACCTCGGGAAACATTTGAAATGGATACATTGCATTGCGGAAGACATTTTCGTCGATGGGGTAGGTAAGTGTTTAAGTACTGAAAAAATTAGCAAAATCGGAGAGAAATATTTTTTTTCCGATAAATGAAATTCTGCAAAGGTCTAGACCTGTACGCAATTTATAGCGAAAACTTTTTCACGTAAATATGTCAAGTAATACCTCATTTTGTTCGTCTTGATGAACACTATTGAAATATATACATATATGTATACTTTTTCGAAGATAAAAATTCTGACAAGGGTCCAGTCCACCCTTACGTGATTTTTGCGAAAACCTCGGGAAACATTTGAAATGGATATATTGCATAGCTGAAGACATTTTCGTCGATGGGGTAGGTAAGTGTTTAAGTACTGAAAAAATAAGCAAAATCGGAGAGAAATATTTTTTTTCCGATAAATGAAATTCTGAAAAGGTCTAGACCTGTACGCAATTTATAGCGAAAACTTTTTTCACGTAAATATGTCAAGTAATACCTCATTTTGTTCGTCTTGATGAACACTATTGAAATATATACATATATGTATACTTTTTCGAAGATAAAAATTCTCACAAGGGTCCAGTCCACCCTTACGTGATTTTTGCGAAAACCTCGGGAAACATTTGAAATGGATATATTGCATAGCTGAAGACATTTTCGTCGATGGGGTAGGTAAGTGTTTAAGTACTGAAAAAATAAGCAAAATCGGAGAGAAATATTTTTTTTCCGATAAATGAAATTCTGAAAAGGTCTAGACCTGTACGCAATTTATAGCGAAAACTTTTTTCACGTAAATATGTCAAGTAATACCTCATTTTGTTCGTCTTGATGAACACTATTGAAATATATACATATATGTATACTTTTTCGAAGATAAAAATTCTCACAAGGGTCCAGTCCACCCTTACGTGATTTTTGCGAAAACCTCGGGAAACATTTGAAATGGATATATTGCATAGCTGAAGACATTTTCGTCGATAGGGTAGGTAAGTGTTTAAGTACTGAAAAAATTAGCAAAATCGGAGAGAAATATTTTTTTTCCGATAAATGAAATTCTGCAAAGGTCTAGACCTGTACGCAATTTATAGGGAAAACTTTTTTCACGTAAATATGTCAAGTAATACCTCATTTTGTTCGTCTTGATGAACACTATTGAAATATATACATATATGTATACTTTTTCGAAGATGAAAATTCTCACAAGGGTCCAGTCCACCCTTACGTGATTTTTGCGAAAACCTCGGGAAACATTTGAAATGGATATATTGCATAGCTGAAGACATTTTCGTCGATGGGGTAGGTAAGTGTTTAAGTACTGAAAAAATTAGCAAAATCGGAGAGAAATATTTTTTTTCCGATAAATGAAATTCTGCAAAGGTCTAGACCTGTACGCAATTTATAGCGAAAACTTTTTTCACGTAAATATGTCAAGTAATACCTCATTTTGTTCGTCTTGATGAACACTATTGAAATATATACATATATGTATACTTTTTCGAAGATGAAAATTCTCACAAGGGTCCAGTCCACCCTTACGTGATTTTTGCGAAAACCTCGGGAAACATTTGAAATGGATATATTGCATAGCTGAAGACATTTTCGTCGATGGGGTAGGTAAGTGTTTAAGTACTGAAAAAATTAGCAAAATCGGAGAGAAATATTTTTTTTCCGATAAATGAAATTCTGCAAAGGTCTAGACCTGTACGCAATTTATAGCGAAAACTTTTTTCACGTAAATATGTCAAGTAATACCTCATTTTGTTCGTCTTGACGAACACTATTGAAATATATACATATATGTATACTTTTTCGAAGATGAAAATTCTCACAAGGGTCCAGTCCACCCTTACGTGATTTTTGCGAAAACCTCGGGAAACATTTGAAATGGATACATTGCATAGCTGAAGACATTTTCGTCGATGGGGTAGGTAAGTGTTTAAGTACTGAAAAAATTAGCAAAATCGGAGAGAAATATTTTTTTTCCGATAAATGAAATTCTGCAAAGGTCTAGACCTGTACGCAATTTATAGCGAAAACTTTTTTCACGTAAATATGTCAAGTAATACCTCATTTTGTTCGTCTTGATGAACACTATTGAAATATATACATATATGTATACTTTTTCGAAGATGAAAATTCTCACAAGGGTCCAGTCCACCCTTACGTGATTTTTGCGAAAACCTCGGGAAACATTTGAAATGGATATATTGCATAGCTGAAGACATTTTCGTCGATGGGGTAGGTAAGTGTTTAAGTACTGAAAAAATTAGCAAAATCGGAGAGAAATATTTTTTTCCGATAAATGAAATTCTGCAAAGGTCTAGACCTGTACGCAATTTATAGCGAAAACTTTTTTCACGTAAATATGTCAAGTAATACCTCATTTTGTTCGTCTTGATGAACACTATTGAAATATATACATATATGTATACTTTTTCGAAGATGAAAATTCTCACAAGGGTCCAGTCCACCCTTACGTGATTTTTGCGAAAACCTCGGGAAACATTTGAAATGGATATATTGCATAGCTGAAGACATTTTCGTCGATGGGGTAGGTAAGTGTTTAAGTACTGAAAAAATTAGCAAAATCGGAGAGAAATATTTTTTTCCGATAAATGAAATTCTGCAAAGGTCTAGACCTGTACGCAATTTATAGCGAAAACTTTTTTCACGTAAATATGTCAAGTAATACCTCATTTTGTTCGTCTTGATGAACACTATTGAAATATATACATATATGTATACTTTTTCGAAGATGAAAATTCTCACAAGGGTCCAGTCCACCCTTACGTGATTTTTGCGAAAACCTCGGGAAACATTTGAAATGGATATATTGCATAGCTGAAGACATTTTCGTCGATGGGGTAGGTAAGTGTTTAAGTACTGAAAAAAATAGCAAAATCGGAGAGAAATATTTTTTTCCGATAAATGAAATTCTGCAAAGGTCTAGACCTGTACGCAATTTATAGCGAAAACTTTTTTCACGTAAATATGTCAAGTAATACCTCATTTTGTTCGTCTTGATGAACACTATTGAAATATATACATATATGTATACTTTTTCGAAGATGAAAATTCTCACAAGGGTCCAGTCCACCCTTACGTGATTTTTGCGAAAACCTCGGGAAACATTTGAAATGGATATATTGCATAGCTGAAGACATTTTCGTCGATGGGGTAGGTAAGTGTTTAAGTACTGAAAAAATTAGCAAAATCGGAGAGAAATATTTTTTTTCCGATAAATGAAATTCTGCAAAGGTCTAGACCTGTACGCAATTTATAGCGAAAATTTTTTTCACGTAAATATGTCAAGTAATACCTCATTTTGTTCGTCTTGATGAACACTATTGAAATATATACATATATGTATACTTTTTCGAAGATGAAAATTCTCACAAGGGTCCAGTCCACCCTTACGTGATTTTTGCGAAAACCTCGGGAAACATTTGAAATGGATATATTGCATAGCTGAAGACATTTTCGTCGATGGGGTAGGTAAGTGTTTAAGTACTGAAAAAATTAGCAAAATCGGAGAGAAATATTTTTTTTCCGATAAATGAAATTCTGCAAAGGTCTAGACCTGTACGCAATTTATAGCGAAAACTTTTTTCACGTAAATATGTCAAGTAATACCTCATTTTGTTCGTCTTGACGAACACTATTGAAATATATACATATATGTATACTTTTTCGAAGATGAAAATTCTCACAAGGGTCCAGTCCACCCTTACGTGATTTTTGCGAAAACCTCGGGAAACATTTGAAATGGATACATTGCATAGCTGAAGACATTTTCGTCGATGGGGTAGGTAAGTGTTTAAGTACTGAAAAAATTAGCAAAATCGGAGAGAAATATTTTTTTTCCGATAAATGAAATTCTGCAAAGGTCTAGACCTGTACGCAATTTATAGCGAAAACTTTTTTCACGTAAATATGTCAAGTAATACCTCATTTTGTTCGTCTTGATGAACACTATTGAAATATATACATATATGTATACTTTTTCGAAGATGAAAATTCTCACAAGGGTCCAGTCCACCCTTACGTGATTTTTGCGAAAACCTCAGGAAACATTTGAAATGGATATATTGCATAGCTGAAGACATTTTCGTCGATGGGGTAGGTAAGTGTTTAAGTACTGAAAAAATTAGCAAAATCGGAGAGAAATATTTTTTTTCCGATAAATGAAATTCTGCAAAGGTCTAGACCTGTACGCAATTTATAGCGAAACTTTTTTCACGTAAATATGTCAAGTAATACCTCATTTTGTTCGTCTTGATGAACACTATTGAAATATATACATATATGTATACTTTTTCGAAGATGAAAATTCTCACAAGGGTCCAGTCCACCCTTACGTGATTTTTGCGAAAACCTCAGGAAACATTTGAAATGGATATATTGCATAGCTGAAGACATTTTCGTCGATGGGGTAGGTAAGTGTTTAAGTACTGAAAAAATTAGCAAAATCGGAGAGAAATATTTTTTTCCGATAAATGAAATTCTGCAAAGGTCTAGACCTGTACGCAATTTATAGCGAAAACTTTTTTCACGTAAATATGTCAAGTAATACCTCATTTTGTTCGTCTTGATGAACACTATTGAAATATATACATATATGTATACTTTTTCGAAGATGAAAATTCTCACAAGGGTCCAGTCCACCCTTACGTGATTTTTGCGAAAACCTCGGGAAACATTTGAAATGGATATATTGCATAGCTGAAGACATTTTCGTCGATGGGGTAGGTAAGTGTTTAAGTACTGAAAAAATTAGCAAAATCGGAGAGAAATATTTTTTTCCGATAAATGAAATTCTGCAAAGGTCTAGACCTGTACGCAATTTATAGCGAAAACTTTTTTCACGTAAATATGTCAAGTAATACCTCATTTTGTTCGTCTTGATGAACACTATTGAAATATATACATATATGTATACTTTTTCGAAGATGAAAATTCTCACAAGGGTCCAGTCCACCCTTACGTGATTTTTGCGAAAACCTCGGGAAACATTTGAAATGGATATATTGCATAGCTGAAGACATTTTCGTCGATGGGGTAGGTAAGTGTTTAAGTACTGAAAAAATTAGCAAAATCGGAGAGAAATATTTTTTTTCCGATAAATGAAATTCTGCAAAGGTCTAGACCTGTACGCAATTTATAGCGAAAACTTTTTTCACGTAAATATGTCAAGTAATACCTCATTTTGTTCGTCTTGATGAACACTATTGAAATATATACATATATGTATACTTTTTCGAAGATGAAAATTCTCACAAGGGTCCAGTCCACCCTTACGTGATTTTTGCGAAAACCTCGGGAAACATTTGAAATGGATATATTGCATAGCTGAAGACATTTTCGTCGATGGGGTAGGTAAGTGTTTAAGTACTGAAAAAATTAGCAAAATCGGAGAGAAATATTTTTTTTCCGATAAATGACATTCTGCAAAGGTCTAGACCTGTACGCAATTTATAGCGAAAACTTTTTTCACGTAAATATGTCAAGTAATACCTCATTTTGTTCGTCTTGATGAACACTATTGAAATATATACATATATGTATACTTTTTCGAAGATGAAAATTCTCACAAGGGTCCAGTCCCACCCTTACGTGATTTTTGCGAAAACCTCGGGAAACATTTGAAATGGATATATTGCATAGCTGAAGACATTTTCGTCGATGGGGTAGGTAAGTGTTTAAGTACTGAAAAAATTCGCAAAATCGGAGAGAAATATTTTTTTCCGATAAATGAAATTCTGCAAAGGTCTAGACCTGTACGCAATTTATAGCGAAAACTTTTTTCACGTAAATATGTCAAGTAATACCTCATTTTGTTCGTCTTGATGAACACTATTGAAATATATACATATATGTATACTTTTTCGAAGATGAAAATTCTCACAAGGGTCCAGTCCACCCTTACGTGATTTTGCGAAAACTCGGGAAACATTTGAATGGATATATTGCATAGCTGAAGACATTTCGTCGATGGGGTAGGTAAGTGTTTAAGTACTGAAAAAATTAGCAAAATCGGAGAGAAATATTTTTTTTCCGATAAATGAAATTCTGCAAAGGTCTACACCTGTACGCAATTTTATAGCGAAAACTTTTTTCACGTAAATATGTCAAGTAATACCTCATTTTGTTCGTCTTGATGAACACTATTGAAATATATACATATATGTATACTTTTTCGAAGATGAAAATTCTCACAGGGGTCCAGTCCACCCTTACGTGATTTTGCGAAAACCTCGGGAAACATTTGAAATGGATATATTGCATAGCTGAAGACATTTTCGTCGATGGGGTAGGTAAGTGCTTTAAGTCCTGAAAAAATGAGCCAAATCGGAGAGAAATATTTTTTTTCCGAAAAATGAAATTCTAGCACAGGTCAAGACCTGTACGCGATTTTTTTATCGGAAATTTTTGTTCACGTAAATATGTCAAGTAATACATCATTTTGTTCGTCTTGATGAAACCTATTGAAATTTATAAATATACGTCATACTTTCATCTAAATCTACGGCTTATGCTGACTCTGACTGACTCTGACTGACTCTGACTGACTCTGACTGGCTCTGACTGACTCTGACTGACTGATTTTTCGAAAACCTCGGGAAACATTTTAAAATGGATATATTGCATAGCTGAAGACATTTTCGTCGATGGGGTAGGTAAGTCTTTAAGTCCTGAAAAAATGAGCCAAATCGGAGAGAAATATTTTTTTTCCGAAAAATGAAATTCTATCACAGGTCAAGACCTGTACGCGATTTTGATTTTTATCGGAAATTTTTTGTTCACGTAAATATGTCAAGTAATACATCATTTTGTTCGTCTTGATGAAACCTATTGAAATATATAAATATATGTATACTTTCATCTAAATCTACGGCTTATGCTGACTCTGACTGACTCTGACTGACTCTGACTGGCTCTGACTGACTCTGACTGACTCTGATTGACACTGACTGACACTGACTGACTCTGACTGACTCTTATGACTCTTACTGACTCTTACTGACTCTTACTGACTCTGACTGACTCTGACTGACTCTGACTGACTCTGGGTTAATAGAGAGACAATTTTTTTGTCGAAGATAGAAATTCGTGATTTTTCGAAAACCTC
>JASFXZ010000146.1:0-100085 GCA_032209605.1 Mactromeris polynyma
AGATGACTGCGTAGGAGATTGGGCCGGGTGTTTGTATACTTTTTGTATTTATGTTTATACTAAGATGTCTATACACATGTCACTATAATAAAGATTTACTTACTTAGATTTGCTTACTTATAAAGGGAGATGACTTCGTAGGAGGTTGGATAAAAACAACTCCGTAGTGAGATTAGTCATAGACAGTATAGTCTGTTTCAAAATAAAGTTCATCAGTACTTGATTGTATCAGTCGTGAAATCACACATTCATGTTAATAAACTTGTTAGATATCGATTTACCTGATTAAATCAATACAAATCTTCGTGACTGGTACATAAAACATAGAATCTTATTAATTCCAACGCCTGGCAATTTCCTAAGGGGTTGACAACACTACTCAGAAGATAATTCTTGAAATATACTATATATCTACTTTCAGACGCAATTGTTAAGGCAAACAATATTATTTTCACTTGGTGTTAATACGACATTGGTATGTTTCCAGTAATAATATTGAATAATGTTTTTAGGTTTGGTGTACACATATATAGGCCTTACCATACCGAAATCCACTGGAAAAATCGTCTACATTTTTCTTAATTTGCAATATTTTCTTAGATTTTCGGCGTAGCTGTATAACATTTATTTTGACCTGCATTTTTTACCAATCAAATATTGTCCTCGAAGCGGGCTTTTTAAAATCTGACCAATAATATTTTCACCCAAGGGACACCAAACGGGATTTTTGTAAGATGTGCGTTCGTTGCAATTCAAATTTTGCCGGAAGTAGTTTATGCCTCGTTTTCATCGATTCGTGCCTTCTCATCAATTTCGTGTCCCTCAAAATCAATATTTTTCAACTGCCTGCTTGCTACATTTGACCTAATTATAGTCAAAAGTCATATTAAATAGTCCAAATATTTACACGTTAAACGCTTCGTTTCATATTAACGTAGCAAAACGCACAAAGTGATGTCACATTTATTGGTCTAGTTAACCAAGATATATTTCGTGATATTGTATCAACTTTTTACGTCATAAAAGTGTTTACAAGCAAGAACGATTTGCAGATTTCCCAGAGGCACGAATCTAGTGAGAAAGTTTCTAGATGATCCAGAACACTGGCCTTCTGTTTTCAACTGTTAAGGTACACAGGTTTCATTGCAAAACATAAACAAATGTTGCTATAGACTTTGTAATGGTTTACATTAATGATTTTTAGTATAAATTGAAAAAAAAATATGTACACTGACCCAAAATGAAAACTTTTTATGCATTTTAATCAGTATTTAAAAGTAATAGAGAGAAACATAGAAATAAAAATATTCCAGAGAAGATGTGTCAGGGTTTATCAAGTAATATTCACTGATCATGCACCTATATTGATGTACAGTTAGTTTGAAATTAATCAATTCAACAGGGGAAAAGTCATAATAACAAGTAATGGGACTTTTTTATTAATTAAACTATTTTTAATGTTTGTATTAAATTTAATGCTTGTTTGAGACCAAGAGTCCAACAAACTCGACCATGTCCAGTGTTTTTAGCTCACCTGAGCACGAAGTGCTTAAGTTGAGCTATTGGGATCGCCCCGTGTCCGTCGTCGTCTACAATTTAGACTGTTAACACTTAATATGTAACATCTTTTACCTGATCTGCATGAAACCTTGTCAGAATGTTTGTCTCAATGAAATCTAGTCCAAGTTCGAAACTGGGTTAACACTCCAGAGGTTTCATTTTTACTTTATGTAAGTGTGACTTGGTAAAAATGTTTGCCTTAATAAAATCTAAGTCAAGATTGAAAGTGGGTCATCTGAGGTCATAAACTAGGTCACAGAATCAAATGATGGAAAATCCTTAAGGATTCTTGGGAGGCTGCATTCTCTATCGGAACTTCATAAAACTTGATCAGAATGTTGGTCTTAATAAGATGCAATTCCAGTGTAGTACTGAGTCATGTTGGGTCAAAAAGTAGGTCACTAGGTCAAATCATTGAAAATCCTCATGGAATCTTGAAAGCAGGATGGCAATGTACTCAGATGAGCAATAAAGGGTCACCATAGCCGTCTTGTTTTAAATATTACACTTCATGCAAAAAGTGTTTATGTTTAATTATGTTTTTCAAGAGTTCTGAAATATGGACAGTACAGACCGTGAACCATATGTTTTGTTTAGTCTAAGTTTATTATGATACAATGGCATCTTTTTAAAGCGAGTTCATAAGACACATTTTTGGGAGCATTTGACTCTTACAAGTGCTATATCTTGTGGACTATGTTATGCAAACTAGCAAATTGTTTTTATGTCACAATTTTATGATAGATATGTACATTTGGTTTACATTATCATAATCCAAATTCATAGACATTCAGTAAAAATGGTTAGCAAATATATCTTGTTTAACTGCACAACCTCTTCTTGTTTAATTTTGTCCTGAATTTTGTTATAAGTCAGAAACAGCACAAATCCGACATACCTTGAAGATACAACTAATAGCAAATTAAATAAAAAAGAATTGCTGCAACAATATGAATTTTATTTACTATCGAACATTTTATGCAGTTAAATACACATTCATGAAATAACAATAGAAGTCAGATCAGTTCTGTCGAATTCATCAGGTCCAAAATTCTATTAAAAAGTAAACATGGTTTCAAATAGCCAATTTCATTTCGACAAGCATAAGTACATTGGGACGTGACATTTATTTCGGATGATACCACGTATTCTGATAGAAGGCTGTCAATTAAACAAGGTGCGACTGACAGTATATTGACAGAAATAAAAATATCTACTCTGAAAGAAATATGTACATGTACAATAAAGATATTGTATGACAATTAAAACTTCTTTTTTAAACAAAAACATGTCTCCCGATGACATCAAAGGGCCATTATTCAGTGAAAAATCATCTGAGCGAAACGAAACGACAATGATTCCCAACTACACTTTATGCATATCAATCCTGTGAAGTTTTGTTGAAATCCAACCAGTCGTATTTGAGATGAAGCCCAGACAAACACTGTACATGCATAAAAACAGAGGGCAATCACTCAGTGAAAATTATCTGAGCAGAACGAAACGACAAGGATTCACAACTACACTTGATGCTTATCAATCCTGTGAAGTTTGGTTGAAAGCCAACCAGCAATATTGGAGATGAAGCGCGGACAAATAAATATGAATAAACACATCATAGGGCCATAACTCAGTGAACATTATCCGAGCAGAATGAAACAACAAAGATGCACAACTACCCTTGATGTTGATTAATCCTATGAAGTTTGGCTGAATTTCACCCAACAGTATAGGAGATGAAATGCTGACAAGCTGAAAGTGGACTGACGGACAGACAGACGTCAAAGACAAAATGTGTCTCTAAGGGAGACATAAAAATGAGGTCCGACTGTATATCAACAGAAAGGAAAACATCTATACTGAAACAAAAAAACATAAATAAAAACAATTCTTGTATTGTGACATTGTACAACACTGAAAACTACATGACATCTTAGGAGATATAATAACTCTTACATGCTGCATTCAACAGAACATATTAACTTAACTATTGAATTGAAAAATATAAAGATCTAAATAATCATGATGCACCTCATTATTGAGAATAAAAGTAATGATATGTTGTATAATAATCATATTTCATGAGAGCACTTTTACTAACTAGATGACCTGAGTGAAGGCTACATGTCAAGCCCACCAATTGTCAAGAGAATACCAATATATAATGCTGTACAGTGAGTGCATATCTATTTCACCCATTTGTGACTTCTGAGTGTGATCTTGACCTTTGAGCTATCTTAATGTACTGGTAGGGTACGGGTCTTGCATGACACATGAGGTCATTATGATGAGCAATTGTGCCAAGACATTTAGGAATATCAATGAATGACAGCGTAATATTCCGGACAAAATGTTTTGACTAATCTTTTTGATGTTTGAACTCCGAAGTGTCACATTGACCTTTGATCTACAGACATAGGTCCCGGGTGCAACATGCCGTCTCATCATGGTAAACATTTGTGCTACATAATTTGAAAATTTCTACATAGGTAGATGACAGTGTTATGATCAGTACAAGATGTTTCATACATTTGACCTCCGAGTGTGACCTTGACCTTTGAGCTAAGAACACGTGTCTTGCGTGTGACACACTGCTCATCATGGTAATCATTTGTACCAAGTTATTTGAAAGTCCCTCAATAAATGACAGTGTGATGGTCTGGACAAGATGTTTTAGACCCGTGTTTGACCTCTAAATGTGAGTTCGACCTTTAAGCTACAGACATGGATCTTGCTCGCAACATTCTGTCTCATCATGGTTAACATTTCTGCGAAGACATTTGAAAATCCTCCAATAAGTGACAGAGTAATGGTCCAGAAAAAGAATATCAAGACGGAAACACACACCCCGGATGACTGTTGTTGGGACTATATCGATATCATTGCAAGCAGGCTCGACAAAAATGTAACTTGTCTTCACTTGTTCCTCGCTGGTTGAGTTGGTAATATAACTAGATAAATGTAAAAGAGTGAATTGTTCTAAATACTTTTGCGCTTCAAGTACAACTTATTTGCTGTCAAGTTTAAATTGCCCAAACACACTGTAGACCATCTGTTCTCCTAAAACCGGTATTCAGACTTGACTGAAGTCTTATTGGAACAACATTATATTTAAAGACTGGAACATTTTTGTCTTTTTTAAAAATCAATGGCATATAGGTCTTGGCTTAAACTGGATCTTGCCAATAATTTGCCACGATAATCAAACGGTTGACGCATCAATTATCAATCTCAGTGATCTACCACCCTTTCAGTCCAGAATTTTTGTTTCTCTCTCAACTGGTGGTGATATTGGAGCAATGGTGCTGAAATTTGTTGGGGATGGTGCTCCTCAAGTGTCATGTTAACAACAGATTTACAACAAATTCCATACAAATTTCCATCAGCAGATTAGGAATATATTCATACTCCTTTGTCATAGTTCAATTATTGTTGGTTGCCTTTGAGTATGTTCATTTGCATCTGGAACAAAAATAGATTAGTTCATATTATTTGAAAATAGAACTTGTAACCAAAATAAAAATCACTAAGAACATGAAGTTTATACAAGTTTGCATTGGAATCTACAAGGAAATTCAGATTTAGACTGTGCTGCACTATTTGCAAGTATCACCAGGATGTAACCAGTACTTTTTATCAAACTAGATTTGATATTCACATTCAGTTGATTTGAAATTTCAGTAGCAATAGTGTGCCAACCAGATAATGTCAAGTTACAGCAGTCAATTTTAGCTGTAAACCATTACATGCAACATTTATGAGAATAACTTCACACTGATTAAATTACAAATATAATGTTTATTCGTCAGTCAGAAATATTACAAATGTTTTGCCTCTAAAGTTTTCAAGAATTCAGAGCAGAAACAGTGATGACAAATGTGGAGTTTAGCCTAGACTTCCCAACTTTATTAATCAGTTGTCAATCACATTTGTTACTCAATAATGTTCAAAATAAAATTAAAATATGTAAACATAATAAGTACCTGAAGCCATTTTGTTTTGTAGTCTAGTGGCTACTCAGTAGATGTATGTTGAAGCTTTCTTCTGCAATTGAAAATGTATTAACATCAAGCCTAAAAGCATGATAGGATTTATTGGAAATGCTGTACACCATATATTTACAGTAAAACCTCACTTAAATACCATCTCAATTAGACCACCTCAAAATTAATATCACAATTTGAAAGGCCATTTTCATTGTTTACTCTTTATTCAACCTCAATGTTAAGACCACCTCAATAAGAAAACCAGTTTTCAAGGATCTCAGTTACTGAGTTAGTGATGGCGCGATTATAGAAAATAATCAAAAATCATCACTGGACATCCGATGTCGGCGACATTCAAATATTACAGTTATATAGAAATGGTTTCAATGTACTCAGTCAAATACAAATATACAAAGTAATAGATATGAGAAAAGTTTCCATTAAATAGAGTGAGTAACCTCAAAGTAACCATATATATACAAATGTTGTGTAGTAACCTGGCAACTGGAAATGCAAGGGTCTGTTTTCATACTTTGATAGAATGAGAAAAGTAACCATTCAGTTGACTTGGTAACCAAAAGTAACTTCAAAGTAACCATATATATAGTGTAGTAACCTGGTCACTGGAAATGCAAGAGTAGTTTTTTCATATTTTGATAGTATGAGAAAAGTTACCAATAATTACAGAGAGTAACCAAAAGTTACTTCAAAGTAACCATAGATATAGTGTAGTAACCTGGTAACTGGAAATGCAAGGGTTGTTTTTTCATGAAATTCTTCCTTTTTTTAAGCATTTAGTATACTAGGGTAATGTTGAAGAAATTCTCCAAATTCTCCAAAAGTATGAGAAGGTACCAAAGAGATAGAAGAAGCAACCTTCAGTTACCAAAGGAAAGAGTGGGTTACTTATGCACCATTAGGGTCATATATGCTAAGTAAACATACAAAAACATTTATTGAATGATGAAATGATTTAATGACACAAGATCGAGTGTGTAAAACCTAATTGCTGTTAAATGTAGAAAAAATAGATATATATATAAAGTTGTATAAATGAAATTAACTGTCAGCATTGTACTTACACTAAAAAACAAAATGTTTCGATTATGTCCAATTTGGTTATCGATAATGAAACTTGTCCGATTATCCATCACTAGTCTCAGTGTGGTTTTATTATATATAGTTCAACAGAAATAGCTATTAATTTACATCATTTTGTTCTGTTGTTTTATAATAGTATTCCTGATGAAGACTGACAAACTGAAACTCACAATATCAAATCTTTTTAAATGTTATTTCACAGCAAAGTAATCTTGTAATCTATGTTTGTACTAATAATTAGTATACTTACCGGCATGCAACATACATTGTACTATTTGCTCTATGGTAACATTTTCCAAGGGCCTAGCTCCATTAGCACTGTTTTTAGAACAGACGCCCACTTTGTCTGAAATATATATAGATACTCTTAATGATAGAAGCCACTAGTTGAAATGTATGAATGAAATACAACAACAAATTCTATTCAAAAATTAAATCATGCAAATATTTCCATAACACTGGACATTATAATTATGTCATGAGAAAATTCAAGATGAAAAATAGGATGTAAATGATCAAATAAGTGTCAGGGGTTCCATTTGACCCTTGTTTGACCCCTGGATTTTCCAAAAGCTCACATTTTGACCCTTAGGATTCTGGCTGAAGGGTCAATTTTTCTCTTTATTGTAGGCATTTTGGCCATAAAATGGCAACGTCTGGTCAAAAATTATCAAAATGACCCTTGAGATTCAGCACCTAGTGGAATCCCTGAGTGTATAAATATATAAAACAAATGTTAACTGACAGTCATGAGCACGCACATAGACCGTATCACTATTGTGGCGACTATATCAAGCCCATTGCTAAGGGCTCAATAATAATATACTTTTAAGATAAAACCACTCTAAAATGAAGTGCATTAAAGAATGTATTACCCAATTGGTGGGTATATGCTGTTAGAAGATGGCTTCAATGTTTCATTATAGCTTCAAGAAAAAGTTTACCTTCATTTCAAGAACAGTGCCAACTTATGTTTCAGCACAATGATTGGTTACATCTTTCAACAATGGTTTTAATACTTCATTGTCTTTCATACATGCAACCTACATTTAAAATATTCATGATTAGCTCCAATGCTTTTTACTCACCAGATTTACTTAAATAAATAGCTTTACTAATATTCCTATGACATGTAAAACATTCTGTACCAACAAACATTTTATTTTCTAACAAATATTTTCCTATCATGCTTCATGGTACAAATGTAATAAGAATACTATAGTAAATAGGCCATATAGAACATTAAAATAGTTAGTTTGAAACTTTCAAGTAACTGTGGTTCATACAGAACATTTGACACAAAATTCAAGTGCTTTTGAAGGATTTACTTCTTATCAGGACTAATGCTTACTACCAACTCAATACAAAGTTTAAAAAAGACAAAAGAACATGATTATCAAAAGAAAAGCATAAAAACATGCTTTACAAGATATCTAAACTGACCTAAGAAACAGACAACACACTTGATTCCTATATACATCTATGAAGTGAGTCGGTAGTAGACCCTCATTTTCCAGTTATTGATTAGAAATGACATAATATTCTATCAGAGCAGAAATGCCATAAAATTAACAGATCTTTAAATAACAATTCAATGTAGTTACCTTACACACTGGAAATATCCTACTCCTCTGGCTGATAAAAGTGATATGTGGGTTCATCCAGATCATAATCAAGATCATAGTCATACATGTATGTCTTCTGTGTTAGAGCTTGATCATTCAAACTTCACCCTAAGTAAATAACATATACATAAATACATAATACATATAGGTCTTATGTTTTACAAACCAAACATTATCAATAACAAGGTGGGCATAGTTGTCCTGATTTGCTCACTTAAGTTTCACAGCTCAAACATTACAATCAGACATAACTTTACAAGGAATTAGTATGGGTATAGGCAAAGTGATAACACTTCCAAATTTGTCTGATGAATCTTAATAATTTTAACTATCAAGGTTCATCAGAATACACCTACAGAATAATTCGGTTGAATTTTACCAAGCATGGGGAATCAGCTTCTGAATCTTTCTATTTGACCAGCTGAATTAGTCTTATGATGGATCAAATTTATTTGAGAAGTTGTAGAAGTTGAGGCTAGGAAGCGTCTGAATAACTTTGGGATGGGAGACTTCCTCACACTAAGCAGAAGCCCAAATGGACCAAAAATACAATGATCCATGACAAGACATGAGGAAGCAAAACATACATCATAACAAATACATCATACTACAGGTATAAAGAAATGTGCACTTAGTTACAGAGTGTACTTTACATCCGAGTTACTAACATGATACTAGTACATGATACACTGCCTGGTTAGTAGATTTTTGTTGACCTATCATGTTGTACCAAGAACATAACTCAATTACATTGCCATCAGAAATGTCTAACGACAGATAGACATCAGAACTTTTCCCCTTGATTTACCTCAATGGTGGCAGCGGTGTTTGATAGCACACAGTGGTTGAGCTTCGGAAGGAGAATGTGCAGTGATGTGGGATAAGAAGGCTATCAGTTTAGCTCAGTCAATAGAGCGCCGTACTAGTATTTCAGGGGTAGTGGGTTCGAGCCCTACCCCTTTAAATTACTTTCATAATCACCAGAGTTCATTAACTCTAAAATAATATACATGTGGGAGGAGAAATTGTCATTATTGATCGAGGGAATCAAACCCAGGTCACCTGGATTACAAGTCCAGCGAATTAAACACAAATTTAAAGTATCCTTTACACACGTATATTGATCTTCGGAGGGTGGGGTACTGTTAATTTACGAAGCTGACTCCAGTCTATCATACATTCTTAAGCGAATTATACAAATACTTGAAATTTGACAACATATTGTTTACGTTCAATACGATAACAATCATTTTGAGAAAATCCCTCTTACCTGTCTATCACGCATTTTGCAACTGTAGAATCGTTTTGCGCTCCAATACACTATTTTACTTGAATCCACAAGATCACTTCGTCCCGGATGTTCACATTTTGTCAGCCGAAACAGTCTTTGTGGCTAGTTTGCGTACACAATTTAGCGATAGCCGTTTATTTAGCAGGCATCACGAAGGCTGTCAGTCTGTTTACAATTTATTGCGCACGCGCGGAATTCGGGTGCAAATTGCTGAAACCTCCCATAAATCCTTAGCATTGGTTCTATTTATAATTTTTATACCGTTAGTAACGCAATAGATTTTGCGAAGGAAAAATGTAAAAAACTGGCGTAATTTCAAAACTTTTCGATCATTTTAATTATTCAATTATTTTATTTTACTGTCATCGAACGAACAAGACGATAAAAATCGGTTTTTGAAACAATTTATTGATTTTTTTGCAATTTAGAATCTGGAGTCGAGTCCCTTTCATCGATTTCAAAAGTATATATTTTGTTGATAAATGTATATTCGGGGTTATTTTTATTTTTTTCATTGAAGCTTCAATGCAACATCAATGTGTTTATGTAATTTGCTGGGAACAATGCATATTTTTTTATGAACAATTCAGTGGAGAGGGGTCGAAGTGTAAATTCCAGAAAATGTAAATCATCACACAACATTTGGAGAAAAGAAAGTACTGACTGAGTGATTTTATAAGAAGCAACAGTAACCAGTGTGAACGCAATTTTTACGAATGCATTGGAGAATACGTCGCCTCATTGAATTTACGCGAAGTTGTATGACCGCGTTTGGAATACGTAGCCATTCTAACACAAGTGTATTTCGGATGTCATTTATGGTATCAATTTAATGCTTGGACCTGGCCCTCTGACTCAATTCATCCCATATGTTTTCTATTGGGTTCAAGTGTGGGGATACAGCGGGCCAAGGCAAGACGTTAACATTATTTTGAGCAAGGAATTGTGTAGTTATACGAGCCTTGTGAGGCGTTGTATTGTCATGCTGGAATTGTATTGTCATATTGTCATGCCAGGTCCATTATTTTGCATGAATGGTATCATTGTATTGTTGAAAGCATTGTTATAACCTTGAGCATTGAGATTTCCTTGGATAATGACCAGATCAGTTTTCAGATTCCCCATAATCCCATCCCAGACCATAATACTGCCACCACCAAATCTGTCTCTCTCATGAATACAACAATTTGCTAGTCTTTCATTTCTACGGCGATAGATGCGTATACTGCCATCTGCATGGCTGACAGGTAAACCGTGACTCATCGCTAAAAAGTATCAACTTCAATAGGTTGCGCGTGAAATGTAAATGACGTCGTGCCCATAACAGTCTGGCAGCTCGGTGACGAGCTGTCATAATCTGACCAGTATATGGACGACGAGCACGAATAGGAAAACGGTTCTGTCTCAAACGGTTTATGATCGTCTGTGCATGATCCCCGTAACGCCGAGCAGTAATGGTTGCTGGAAAAAACGATTACGTAGGTGAGTCAACGTGATAACGCGATCAGTTCGTAACGTTGTAGCACGTACGCGACCGGGTCTTGCACGATCTCTGACAGATCCAGTAGTGTTGTACCGGTTCGCAATATTATGAATAGTCTGTCTGGAGCAGCCAAAATGACGCGCTACGTTATTTACCATTGACCCCACCCGGAGCATACCAATAGCCTGGTTCCTCTGATCTTCAGAAAGACGTGGCATCACTAAATGCAATTGATTTTTAAAACAAATTCAATATTTTGTATCTGTGCTAAGCAGCAAATGATTAACTGTCAGTGTAAAACCTGTAAGTGAAACCGATGTTGCTGCGCACGTGCAAAGTAATGAAAACTTTCTCCTGTTTGGACGCATGAATATACTGGCGATTTTTAAAACAATTGCATAATCGTTATCCGCAATGAAATCGTGATAAACATGTGTAACACTTACAACAGCATATATACTAACAAAACAAATATTCAAAACAATAAAGTGTAAAGTTTTCATTTTGGGTCAGTAAACTGTGTACTGAATGAACTTTTCTGTTAAGGGGCACGGATCTACGAGCATATATGTAGAGGATCTTACATGAGTGGTCATTTATTATTGAATTTATTAAAACGAGTCTTTCGATATTCGTTCAATGAAATCTTTGAAACAATTAAAAAAAAAAAATACCTTCCTTTTAAATTTTCAATAACACAAAGCAATTGGATTGTTTCTTCACTTTTTATAAATTGTGTGTGTCTGTCGCATATAAGTTTTAATGTTTTATCTTCAAGTGAAGATATTTAACACATTGTTAATATTAGTTCTAACATTGTATGTAATGTGTTTTTCATAAACAATCAATTCACTTTAAGAACAAATTGTAACCTTTATTGAACCTTTTTATAATGATTTATGGAATTCCGCTTGTATTTCACATGATTTGGAACAAATGAATGTTCTTTTATATATATTTGTTTACATAGCGATATATTGATCTTGCCATGCGGGTATTTTGATTTCAAATGTTCAAGGTCTACCAGTCTACGGAAAGTTTATTTTTAGAATTTATTCCCTCATGTGGTGCACGATTTCAAATGGTCAAGGTCTATTTTGACTGATAAAATATTTGAAACCAGTCTACTGAAAGTTTATTTTTAGAAAGTTGAAAATAACATTGGTTGGATTTCTTCAATCACATGACAGAACTAGCGATATTAACATTACTAAATGAACACACATAAACAGTTGAACTCTAGTCCATGTACCTATAATTAGAGGTTGTTATTTGATTATTGACTAAGTTGCATGTTTAGTGACCATGATACTTTAGTGGACCAATCAAGTAAAATTCAATTACAGTAGTTAATCTGTTTATAGACCCAGTTCCAACTTCTCTGTATAAAGCAAAATAATAATATTTAAAATTGCATTCTTTAGATCTTTTACATGACAAATTATAACAAAATAGAAGTTAACTGTATGAAATAAATATTTAGATAAAAGTAGTGCTTATTCTAAGCTTAATTTTTACGTACGTATGGATCAGAAAAGAAAATGTGTTCCTGTGATAAATTTTGAGTGTCACGATAGTCTGAGATAATTATTTAGAAACTTAATGAGAATTTATGTAAAAGATTCAAAGAATGTAAATTTAAATATTATTATTTTTGTGAACAAAGACCTTGCCCATATACAGAGAAGTTGGAACTGGGTCTGTAAACGTGTTTACGTGTTTGATACTACTAAAATGGAGTGTAATGCTTTAGTTACATGTTTTTTGTACAAAAAAATGTAAATAACAAAATATCATTCTACATTTGCTTTGCTCTTGGTTCAATTCTTTAGCGGCAACCTTTGATGCTTTGCATCAATGATTTTCTTGTTTCACTAGTGAAATACCGAAAATAACACATGGGTGTTATTACCACTATACCCCGAATGTTATGCTATAAAACACATTACTTCAAACGTTTAATATGTTTGCGATGCTGTTTACCAGTATACTAGATTGTTTGCAAGAACTTAATATCGAAATCAAGTCATATTTCACACATTTACATTATATTTCGCCCACCTTCTAGTCCAACCACGGACGTCACATCTCTATACTGAGATCGCTGACAACTACGAAGCCGCGTGTAAAAGTCGGAGTACAGAGACACGTATGGGGGGCTAGCCACCTTCCAACTAAATAGTCTAAATAAAATGAACAATGTTTGTCAAATAATAACTGATTGGTCTCTCTTTTTATTACTCTCCTTCAGATCCTTTTGGAGTTGTTCAATGTCACTATAAAACATTATAATGTATGCAAATATAGACAAACCTGTTAAAATAATAACATTGTCTTACTTTTTCACTTGATCCATTTTGAGTTGTTCAATGTCACTCTTTAGCAGCTGTACGGTCCGTTCCAAGCTTTTTCTGTCATTATCTATTTCTTCAAATTCTTTCTTCAATGTCTCATTTTCATTCTCCAATACTTCTGTAGATTTAGTCATCCTACGTTGTACAAGAAAATCTACAGATATCTAAGTGATACAGAAATAAATGAATTTTCTTACTTGCAGTTTGCTTTACCACCGCTGCGTCATCTTCCGGCATATTATTTATCTCGTTGGAATAAAAAAAAAGTATGAACTTAGGCATAAGGGTAATGTTAGACATAATACCAGGTTAAATAACACATTTTCAATAGTGATCTTTGGTGTTCTGTAAATTCACAAATTTACATTCAGTACACTTAAGATGTCGGGTAATTTCCCTTCTATATAATATGGAAACATAAACACAATTAAAATATTTTTAAATTGCATAATGTATGATAAATTTAATTTCACAGCAGTTGCTGGACAATCTTCCAGCCTCTATTTGTAGCCTATGAGATGATACTCTTAAACGGATCAAAGCTTGACAAAATTTAAAAATACTAAAACATTCTAGGTATAGTTGAAATCTAAAAGAAGAAATTGTATTGTAAAATCGTGCTCTTACTAGACTGATGTAATCGTACATTCCAGTTTTGTATAAATTGATCATTTAGCCTTTTTCTAACAACAGAGAGAAAAACATCAGTGTCACCCAACGCCTTGATGAAGCCAAGCATCAGTAAAACCAAGTGAACATAGTAAATTTTTCAATAACATACACCAGTTTATCTTATTTCTTATGATCCATTTGTATCATTCTTAACCAATATTTTATTACTTTGAACATATGAATATAGTCTTAAAAGATCCTCGTCCTAATTCACCATATATAAATCATTGTGTTTTTTTTTCACTCCTAATAACATACTTCACAACATTAATGCAAAATAGGAGATATAAGCTTATATAATAATTCTAATTTGTGTTTAAGCGGTATATATGTAAATTTATACAAATACGGAAAAAGCATTTTAGTATGTTTGAATAATTGTATTGCTCGATATTTTATCTGGCTTAGAGGTCCAAAAGAAAGTCAAACATTGCATTTTTTATTGTGTTTATTCTCTTTTCATCAGGAATTATTAAAACGGTCAGTGGGTATACTAATTTTGGGAGTGCAAACAATTTTGATAACTGTAATTTTTCCAATAATAGATAGTTTCCATCTTTTCCAATTTATATGTTGGGAGGCATCTATTTTTGGGTCAAAGTTAAGTTTTAGTATTTTGGAGGTGTCATTTGAGAAGTGAATTCCAAGAGTGGATGATGCTTCATTTGAAGTCCAATCAAATTTCTTTGATTTACAAAATTTGATATATATATATATCCTATCCTTAAAACAGTACATTTTGATGCGTTTAATTTAAGACCTGAAATTTGATTTAAGACTTTTTTCATTCTATTTGCTATAGTTTTTTGACGCAGTTTTATAGTCAATATTTAAGAGGGATATTGGTCGCCAATTGTTTAAATCGGTTAGTATTTTGCCTTTTTGGGGTAGTTGAGTAATTATACTTTGCATTTGTAGTTCAGTTAAGTTGTTGTTTTCTAAGGAGTAGTTAAAAGAATTAATTAAGTATTTTTTAATATCACTCCAGAATTTTTTGTAGAATTCAGCCGTAAGACCATCAGACCCAGGGCTTTTCATATTCTGTATTTCTTTGAGAGCTGAACTACATTCATATTCAGTCACCTACACATGTTTGTTTTTGTTCGTCGTTTAGTTGTTTATGATCGTCAGGGAAAAATTCTGTCAAGTCATTCAAGTTATCGTCTTTTTTGTACAAATTGCTATAGAATGTAACTCAAAAATAGTATTAGCAGTTATGTCGCTTTAATGGGGTACTTTTAACTTTGACATGTACTATGTAGTTATGATTGTTATATAATACAATATCAATAACATAACAGGATAGAAAAATAAACACAAGTGCCTGTTTTTGTTAGCACAAATACACTCATTAACTCAAATACAAATTATGTATACAAGGTATCAGATTACAGTGGTCGGTTATGTATTTATTTTAAAGTATATATGCGATACTTTTGTAGCTTCAAACACGTATGTAGTTAACGTTGTCATTGAATATCGGCGACATAACAAGATAAGCGCATACACTATGTATCTATGCTTGTACAAAGACCAAAAATACCCATATACTCTATTTACCAAAAAACGTACATCTAAATAAACATGTGGATAGGATGTGTCAATATATAGACATATTTCCAAAAAAATGTTAAAATCATTATATGTTAATGATATGACAAAATATTCTGTATTGTACATAAGATTTTATTGAAATAAACGATTAAAAAAAAAACATGATTTTATAATAATACATAAACCAGTGAAATGTATTTTAAACTTTTCTTTTAAGCCTATAGGATAGGAATTATAATGTGTTTTAACGGTGTTTATATATATAAACAATCTTATAAGAAAGGTATGAACACTGCCTTTTAAGATTGAAAATCATCTCTCTATGCGATCAAATGTTATATGTTTAGATTCTAGTAATGTTTATAAATAGTTAATAAATCTGATACCTAGTAAACTTGAAATAACATGACATTCAAAAATTATCAAACGGAAGGTTATTCAAAACAAGTTGGCACTGTATACATTCACTGTTAAATATTCGATCTAATAATTTTGCTGTAAGTAAAACAAAATGACGACACATGAGCTTTTAGCCTAACCAAGAAAAACACCACAACATGCAAGTTTCACATAGTACATCATTTTTGTTTTTGTGTATCAACAGAATGTGTTCAAAACATAATGGTGATAAAGTTGCAAAATGAATACAGACAGTTTCC
Organism: Mactromeris polynyma; assembly: GCA_032209605.1. Taxonomy (NCBI): domain Eukaryota; kingdom Metazoa; phylum Mollusca; class Bivalvia; order Venerida; family Mactridae; genus Mactromeris; species Mactromeris polynyma. Next base: position 16,286 of record JASFXZ010000146.1, read on the forward strand.
CGTCTGAAGAGTCTTGCCACTATTTTCTAACATGAAAATGCCTTGTTTTCGATTTCACAAATGGACATTAAATTTAAAAATTGGAGACAATTGATGACCTGAAATAATAACTTCCAATTTAGAAACTGTTAGAACAATTGTACTGCAAAAAAGAAACAATTCAACACTAAAGCCTGAAGACCCCAAAAATGTACCATATTCATAAATAATAATTTACAATAAAATCGATAAGGTGTGCAAACGTTATGACTTACGATTCATTATCTTGTAAGGTTTCCTTTTTGGAAGTATCGTCTTCGTCTGTTCCAGGAGTAGTGCTTTTTCATAGATAGATATATTTGTTGTTAATACGTGCAAATATTAACATATACTATACAAAAAAAGAAAACTGTTTCTTAATTCGATTTTTTGCTCGTACTTCTAAATAATCATTTTATACGCCCGTTTGAAAAACGGGACTTATTATGGGAACACCTGCGGCGAGCGGGCGACGTGCGGCTGGCAATGTTATTGTAAAATCATTCATTATCAATTCATAAAAAAACATTTAATCGGGGAAAATTATCAAGTATATTGTTTTATTGGATTTAAACCTCGGTAGGGGTCTGATTTGAAATTCTGACATCTGTAACGTGTATGACCTCCACGTGATTGATGACGGCTTGGCAGAGACGTCGCATTGAGTGTACAAACTTGTTGACATCGGATTGAGGAATATTATTCCTCTCTTCAAGTAATGCTTATTGACGTTACCAGTACGGCGTGGGCGTAGCCGTAGACGTCTATCAAGGTTATCTCATTCATGTTCTATCGCATTTAAAGTCGGCGTTTTTGAGGCCCAGTTGCCGATGAAATCGATTGTGTTATTTTGTAAACATGAACTCTAGCGTTGTCTTGCTGAAATGTTGCCATGAGTTTGTAAACGAGGGACAACGCGAGACGCTAGGATATTCTCCCTGCATATATGAGCAATTAAATTGTCATCAATGACCACAAGTGGGGTCCGATATCCATAACCAGTACGGCCGTCGCTAAATGCACACAGTTTATGCATGCACACCCTATAAGAATGGATGGGAGATGCAGAGTCACGTCTGGATGGGCGGGACTTTTATATAAAATGACTGACACCATACAAGTTAGGTGTCTATTGAATGCATCTTTGGTTGAATGTCGGTCCATATCGATTGCACACCATTGAAGACAGGTGCAATGTATGGTCAAATATAAGGTAACAACAAGATAACTTAGAGACAACGTGTATGACTAAAACGCTTACCATATCACATCAGTGTCAGTGTTCTGTTTGCTGTCATCACCTGGTATATCTCTAGAATGCACCGAAATCATATGTGATCATATTCGTTTTTAGACACGTTGTTCTGTGATTTTCGGGTAACATTTTATGACAATAGTTGAAAGCAAATCAGAACCGTGTTTATAGTATTAGTAGTATTAGACGTCTGTTCTAAACAACAAAACTGTCTAAAGAACCAATGTCAATATCATAACAATAAAAAGAAACTTGATGAAATGAATCGCTTGGCAAACATCTGCTGAAAGATGGGAATCGTGTTAAACTATTCTTCACTCATGAGATATTTGGTTTTTGCACGAATGTAAATCATATATAAATTGTCATATTGCACCATTGGTAACAACAAGAAAGTTTAATACTTTTTAAACAGTTAACTCGATAAAACAGCAACTTCAATTGTAATATAATAAACGTTTACTTAGTTTTTGTCTGGTTATTTGTCTTGTTCTTGTTCCCGTTAGGCGGAATGTTTCCACTTGTGCTGTATAATCAAATAAAAGAACGTGTTAACATATTTGAAAGGGAAATACTAACATTATGCATTCCTTTCTAAAAAGCACACTCCGGTGTTACAAAGGCAGGTTAATTTATTTGCGTATTAAACAGATATACTCGTATATTGATATGAAAATACAGAATAGAACATTTATTGCCAAGTGTACAATGTCCATACCCAATAATGCATTGAAATATATCAAAGTTACATAAAAATACACAATACACACACACATATTTATATATTACCATTTACATTCAAAGTTTTCTATAAATACAAATACAAATATATATTTTTAGAGTTATGTCTAAATATACAAGAGTGCCAAACTGTCACAAAATACGCGCGTCATAAGTCAGAGCTCAGAGTTAAAACAAGACAAATTTTAGGTAATTTCTAAAATCAAAGGGTGATAACTCCCGGGTGACATGAGCGATATGACCGGTTATCGAACTTGGCCGAGATATTATGCCCCCAAACATTTAGTTAGGTGAAGATCAGATGAAAACTGTTTGACTTAGAGTGGACAAGGCTAACTTGGCCAATTTTGGATAATTCAAGGGCCATAATTCCAAAGTGCCTAGGACGATGTGGCTAGTTATCAAACATGGCCACAAACATTTTCGTCAAGTTTAGTGAAAGATCGGATGAAAACTCTTTCCCTTAGAGAGCGGACAAGGCTAATTTTGCCAATTTTGGATAATTCAAGTGCCATAATTCAGAAGTGCCTGGGGGTGATTATCAACTTGGCCGAGATAGTATGCCCACAAACATTTTCACAAAGTTTGGTAAATATCAGATGAAAACTCTTTGACTTAGAGAGCGGACAAGGCTAATTTGGCCAATTTTGGGTAATTCAAGGGCCATAATTTAAAAGTGCTAGGGCGATGAGGCTGGTTATCGAACTTGGTCGAGATAACATGCCCATAAACATTTTCATCAAGGTTGCGAAAGATTGAATGAAAACTCTTTGACTTAGAGAGCGGAAACCATGTGGACGTCGCCCGCCTTAATCCCCACCCGCCCGACCGCCGCCCGCCCGCCGCCAGCCCGCCGCCCGACCGCCGCCCGCCCGCCGCCCGCCAGCCGCCCGCCCGCTGCGGGTGTTCCCATAATACGTCCCGTTTTTCAAACGGGCGTAAAAAATGATTATTTTGAAGTACGAGCTAAAATAAAAAAATTGCACATATAAATCGTTTTGTTGTTGCATATATTTGCTCAATTAATATTCTAATGAAACGTGATGTAGAATGAAAAAAAATGTCTAATTACCCCTGTTCTTTTGGATCATCGTCGTAGGAATGATCATCTTGTGACTCCATTCTTGAAAAAAATGAACATAAACAAAATAATAAAGCGGCATTACATATTTTATGTTATTACTGTACATGTATGTAATTACTTATTTTATGTTATTAATGAACATGTATGTAATTACTTATTTTATGTTATTAATGAACATGTATGTAATTACATATTTTATATAATTAATGTACATGTATGTAATTACATATTTTATATAATTAATGTACATGTATGTAATTACGTATTTTATATAATTAATGTACTTGTATGTAAAGCATATTTTATGTTATTAATGAACATGTATGTAATTACATATTTTATATAAGTAATGTACATGTATGTAAAACATATTTTATGTTATTAATGTACATGTATATCTTATTAATGTACATGTATGTAGAACATATTTTAAGTTATTAATGTACATGTATGTCTTATTACTGTACATGTATGTAAAACATATTTTAAGTTATTAATGTACATGAATATCTTATTACTGTACATGTATGTAAAACATATTTTATGTTATTAATGTACATGTATATCTTATTAATGTACATGTATGTAGAACATATTTTATGTTATTAATGTACATGTATGTAAAACATATTTATGTTATTTATGTACATGTATGTAAAACATATTTTATGTTATTAATGTACATGTATGTAAAACATATTTTATGTTATTAATGTACATGTATGTAAAACATATTTTATGTAATTAATGTACATGTATGTAAAACATATTTTATGTAATTAATGTACATGTATGTAAAACATATTTTATGTTATTAATGTACATGTATGTAAAACATATTTTATGTTATTAATGTACATGTATGTAAAACATATTTTATGTAATTAATGTACATGTATGTAAAATATATTTTATGTAATTAATGTACATGTATGTAAAACATATTTTATGTTATTAATGTACATGTATATCTTATTAATGTACATGTATGTAGAACATATTTTATGTTATTAATGTACATGTATGTAAAACATATTTATGTTATTTATGTACATGTATGTAAAACATATTTTATGTTATTAATGTACATGTATGTAAAACATATTTTATGTTATTAATGTACATGTATGTAAAACATATTTTATGTAATTAATGTACATGTATGTAAAACATATTTTATGTAATTAATGTACATGTATGTAAAACATATTTTATGTTATTAATGTACATGTATGTAAAACATATTTTATGTTATTACTGTACATGTATGTAAAACATATTTTATGTTATTAATGTACATGTATATCTTATTAATGTACATGTATGTAGAACATATTTTATGTTATTAATGTACATGTATGTAAAACATATTTATGTTATTTATGTACATGTATGTAAAACATATTTTATGTTATTAATGTACATGTATGTAAAACATATTTTATGTTATTAATGTACATGTATGTAAAACATATTTTATGTAATTAATGTACATGTATGTAAAACATATTTTATGTAATTAATGTACATGTATGTAAAACATATTTTATGTTATTAATGTACATGTATGTAAAACATATTTTATGTTATTACTGTACATGTATGTAAAACATATTTTATGTTATTAATGTACATGTATATCTTATTAATGTACATGTATGTAGAACATATTTTATGTTATTAATGTACATGTATGTAAAACATATTTATGTTATTTATGTACATGTATGTAAAACATATTTTATGTTATTAATGTACATGTATGTAAAACATATTTTATGTTATTAATGTACATGTATGTAAAACATATTTTATGTTATTAATGTACATACAAATTGCTTTCTTTAGTAACGGTGACCTTGATCTTTGACGAAACAAGTCCAAAAGCAATCCAAAGCGAGATCAACATATGTTCTTACTATACACCAAGTTTGGTTACAATATGATCAACGGAACTCAAGTTATTCGCCGGATACCCCCAGTTTGACGACCGCCCGCACGCCCAACTACACACAATTCTAATAACCTGTTTTTTTTCGAAAACCTGGTTAAAAAGTACCGAGTTGGACAGGCAAAACAAAATTTGAAAATAATGTTCAAACCATAATAGGAACCATATTGACATTGACTTAAAACGTTCTTCTTAACAGTTTATTATTTCACGTTAAACATTTATTCCGTGCAAACAGTAGTTTAATTGAGTTCATGGTCGCGCTAGAAGATAAACATGTCGGGCGAGCGCGCTACAAGATAAACATGTCGGGCGAGCGCGCTAGAAGATAAATATGTCTGGCTAGCGCGCATCGGATGAAATTCTTACGTTAAAACGTCGATGAATGGAGCTATCAATCAGAATCTAGGAAAATTAAATTGGTAAATGTACCGGATTTCGTATAAACATGGAGTGCTGTTGATAACACGTTTTGTGAAACCTAAAGAAATGGTCGCGTCATATGGCTGCTATTAGATTAAATGCTAGGTTAATTACGTCATGTTTGATATTAGTCTAGTAAAATAAATCAGGCCACAAAGAAAGATATTTAAATGCATGCAGTTAACTGCTAACTAATTCTATTAACAGTACCAATTTATAATTTCGTACGTTTTCGATTTTTTAAAACAGTTTCATCTTTAAACATGTAAAGAGGTTATAAATATATCGAGTTATATGCATTTAAAATCGACACACGCACGCACGCACGCACCCCACGCACGCACGCACGCACCACACGCACACACACACGCACACAAGCGCACACACGCACGCAATTCCCCACGGATCAGACAACCGTAGTACATCCTTACTGATCCGTATTAGAACGTACTAATCCGCTGTAGTCCGTAATAAACCGTACTTATTCGTAGTACATCCCCGGACTCAAGTCGCCAATGATCGGTACGGTTAGTTACGGTGAACTACGTACTTGTACGGTTACACGACGGATTAGCCAAGGATACAATACGATTTGTTACGGATTTGTCACGGATCAGTACGATCGCACTACGTTCTATTAGGGATAGGTAGGGATTACCAAGGTTTCTCAATGATTCCTATGGGTTACTTCGTGACATCACGGCATAATACGGCTTACTACGGTCCACTACAGTTTATTACGAATTATGTGCTGGCTGCACACGCTTAGAGCGCCCCTTGAATGTGTTAACCAAGCGTAGAGAGTCCTGCATCCGCTCTGGGTGTTTCTCCCGGATTTTGGACATAACCTGGAACTCGGACCACAGAGAGTCGTCAATATCCGGAATTGCAGCACCAAACCACTGTGCCCACTGGTGCCACTCTGCTGCTCTAGGGTCTGTGGGCATTGACATGTGATTGAACAGCTTCTCCTGCATCTGACTAGACTGCTGAATGCGTACGTCCAAGCACTGGAGAAAGACAGTCGAGTCCTCTCTGCTGGGCTTCCTTTTTCCTCTTGGCGGCGGCTGATTTGTCTGTCTCCCCACTGGCGGAGGACATGGCGGGTGATGAGGCCGGAAGCTTGTCCTCTCCAACTTCTTCCTCCTCGTCACTGTCCTGGGAGTCCTGCATCCGCTCTGGGTGTTTCTCCCGGATTTTGGACATAAGCTGGAAGCAGAAGAAAGAGAACAAAATTTGCGATAGTTTTTATTCCAAACACGTTCATCACGCAAATCTTTTATTTAACCCCTCTTTAAACAAATATATATGGTAAGGCGCGCATGCCAATAGAACGTCTTGAAATTAACAATATAGAATGTATGGGGAAACTAGTATTCAACACACATAGAAAAAACAATATTCTCTGATATATGTTTAGTAAAATACAATTGCTTTTACAAACTGAACGAACATTTGACTCCTCCTTTACAACCACACTCATATTTTAACTAAAAGAAATATTGTGAAATTTGCTACCCTCATATTTTTTACAAAGAAATAAGTTAATTCACCTCCCACATCCCTCCCTACCCAAATCCACCCCAACCCATAACCACACACCTTAAAATTTCGAATTTTGAAAACCCCAACCCAAGGAAAAATATCACTGAAGGTGATGAATACCCCCAGACACCGCACTATATAGCCCCCAGATACGAAGGTATAATAAGAAACACATTAAGATAACTTACATCAACTCCAGCCCGACTGGGTATCCTGTAGATGTGTCTTGAGAGGAAGGAGAACTTCTCAAGAATCCACTTATCCCTTTCTGACTAACGCCCCCCCCCCCTGACCCCGGTGGCCGTTTGGTCAGCTTGCCGTACTGGGTTCGGACACAGTCCACCCAACATTTCAACATTGGACCTGAAAAATATGAAAAAAAGAAAATATTTCCAGTGATCATTATAACAGCTAGTAGATCTATCAGATTTGCATACTAGAAGCTTTGTTAAATATTTCAACTAGTTTGTATCAAAAGAAATAAATAAAAAAGATACAAGAAAAAAACGTTAATAAATTAATGTGGAAATATTCAACCCAAGCACCATATTAAGGGGTCTCCGGGTAGCGCAGTCGGTTGCGCGCTCGCATGTCACCATTACAACCCAGGTTCGATTCCCGTTGGGGTGCGTGTGATAGGGTACGGTGGTCGCCCACTCGGACACGTGGGTTTTCTCAGAGTACTCCGGTTTCCTCCCACAATAATTACCACAATTTACGCCACGATCTGTGCAATCGAGATTGTATTAAATAAGCTTAGCTTTCTACAAAATCGATGTAAAATAAATAAAGTTTAAACTTTAAGCACCCCTCCCACAACCGAAACATAATAAAACTGAATACATGTATATTTGTTTACTGACCGTCGCAGATGCCTAGCTCTTGTGCTTTTTCTCTCCAGAGGGCGGTCTTTCTCTCAGTCAGCTTGTAGTCAGCATGGCCCTTGTCGTATAGGAATTCATGTTCCTGGAACCATTGAATGACATCATCCTGTTGCTCCGACGTGAGATGATGGGGCTGTTGCCGGTTTTTCTCTTTCTTTTCTACTCTCTCTGTCTCTCGAACAGAAGAAGGGTGGAGTAAAGTCAACTCCACAACATTACTCGCTTCGTCAGACCGTGACTGTGTGGTTGTCTGGGCCTTGACCCCATTTGCTGGACGCTTGACTGCTGCTCCTCTCTTTCGAGGTGGCATCATGTTTGAAGTTGTGGAATGTACACGCGAGCGCGGGAGTTTATGTATACGGATTGCTTATCGTGGCAGGTCCGTGGCGCTCCGTGAGAGTCCGTACTTATCCGTGCCAGACCGTTCTAATTCGTGCTAACCCGTACTAAAATCGTAGCGAACCGTTGTTAATCCGCAGTGCATACGCCGTGACACGTGTCATTCCGTACCGAACCGTACCGAACCGTAGCAATCCGTATCACTCCCCGTTGTCAAGTAGCCCATTTTCTGCATTATCCTTGGTTGATCCGTCAAAACCCGTAGTCAAACCGTGGTGCATCCGTAGCGGACCACGGATATAGTCTTTTCCTGGGTTATCCGTGAGTTTCCATCCGTAGTGGACGATCCGTGAATGTGTGACCGGGGCATTACATCATACATGAGCATACACACTTAACCATCGAGCCACGTTACAGCACACATTGGAAGCATAATTAATTATGTTGTTCATATATTACACTTCAATATGACACATTTAAGTGTTTAGGTCGTTTTATAAGAAGAATTTAAAACCTAGTTACTTTCGTTTTTAACATGGTTGATATCCATCTGCTGATCCGTTTGTTTTCATGATAGCCTGTCCAACTTGTAAGATGTAAATATTCTCTGCTTGTTTTAATTTTACTTATTACATAATTAAAGCAGAAACTGATATCCTAGCCAATATGTCTACTTTCGGTTTCGAAACACTACAGTTCTACACAGGTCTCAACTTGAAGCGTGCAAGGGTTTATCAAGATTCTGTCAAAAGTCAATACAAATAATTCAAAATATATTTCGGGGCGTGATAAGAACATGTTATCAAACACTAATTGTTCATTATTAAATAATTACAATATGGCAATCTCTTAATACTCCAGTAATAACGATCGTTTATAACTTCCGTGTACCTGAAAACTTTACCATTCGTATTCAATAAACGATCAATTTAATATTGTCTAAAATAATTACTGCTAGTACAGTACAAGTGATCCTGAAATATACAATATTTGATTAAATACATTGAAACAATCGTAGTAATCACACAAACCTCGTTATACGATCAGCTTGGTAGTTTGTAAACCCGACAATCGCATTACCTTCCTGGTTTGTGGGCGTTCTCCGAAATTAGTTATTTATATCACTTTAGCTGGAAATTACGTATGTAGTATCTACCAGTATTATAATAAACTCTGACTGACCCATTGGAATCGGTCCGATATAAGTTTTTGATGTTTAAAAATCAAAACCAATCAACTCACCCTAATGCATTATGGGAATGGGGACCGTTCACAGGCCTTTGTAAGGATAACTTTATAGGTTTAATAATGTAAATGATAACACTTCACGAGATTTCAACCAAAAGCGCACATTTTGAGTAATATCAAATAATTATATTATACTTCCGGCTTATATAGTTACTGCGACAGGTGCTGCCATACCGCTTAGTGTTCAGCTTCGCTCCAAGCCATGTGACCGCATTCCGCCTCTATTAGAAGTGTCCGCTTTGAGTGCATGAAGTCGTGTGTTCGATCCCTTGCCACGTCATACCAAAGACGTGAACAATGGTACTGCTAGCTCCCTTGCTAGGCACACAGTATATGAAGGGTATAATCAGGAGATAAATAAGCACAGATAAGTAAGGTGTGTGAAGTTGACGCGTAGATCGTAGGTCGTAGATCAACCAAAGTTTGTCGACCTGGGTCGTAGGTCGTAGATCAACCTAAGTTTGTCGACCTGGGCCGTAGGTCGTACATCACCCAAATTTGGTCGACCTGGGTCGTAGGTCGAAAATCCACCAAATTGGGTCGACCTGGGTCGTAGGTCGTACATCAACCAAAGTTTGTCGACCTGGGTCGTAGGTCGTAGATCAACCAAGGTTTGTCGACCTGGGTCGTAGGTCGTAGATCAACCAAAGTTTGTCGACCTGGGTCGTAGGTCGTACATCAACCAAATTTGGTTGATCTTGGTCGTACATCGCAGCACGACCACGGAAAAAACTTAGATAGGGTTGATCTGGGTCGTACATCGTAGCACGACCATGGAAAAAACTTAGATAGGGTTGATCTGGGTCGTACATCGTAGCGAGATCACGGAAAAAAACTGAAATATGGTTGATCTGGGTCGTACATCGTAGCACGACCACGAAAAAAAACTTAGATATGGTGGATCTGGGTCGTACCGACCATGGAAAAAACTTAGATATGGTGGATCTGGGTCGTACCGACCATGGAAAAAACTTAGATATGGTGGATCTGGGTCGTACCGACCATGGAAAAAACTTAGATATGGTGGATCTGGGTCGTACCGACCATGGAAAAAACTTAGATATGGTGGATCTGGGTCGTACCGACCATGGAAAAAACTTAGATATGGTGGATCTGGGTCGTACCGACCATGGAAAAAACTTAGATATGGTGGATCTGGGTCGTACCGACCATGGAAAAAACTTAGATATGGTGGATCTGGGTCGTACATTGTAGCACGACCACGGAAAAAAACTTAGATATGGTTGATCTGGGTCGTACATTGTAGCACGACCACGGAAAAAAACTTAGATATGGTTGATCTGGGTCGTACATTGTAGCACGACCACGGAAAAAAACTTAGATATGGTTGATCTGGGTCGTACATCATAGCACGACCATTGAATATACACTTAGATGCTATTGATTTTGGTTTTTGATCGTATTGTAACATGATTGTACACTAAGACTGGTAAGGATATGGAATAACTGATGTAAGCTGTAAGTAAGTTGTCTGCCAATACCAGAATGACATTAGTTTGTTTACATCAGAAGCATCTGTGTATGACGGCAAAAGCTTCAAGGAAACCCGTCCAAAATGATGCAAATATGTCCAAAATGCATTTTCTTCAGGGGACTTTGCCCCTGATTCCACATAAGTCTAAAGCATGGGCTAGAGTTGCTTTTACTGCAATAATTCGCATCCTACTTACAGTTCGTACGACAAATAATTCATAATTTTAATCACATTGGCATACAACGACAGAAATATCATGAGGCTTTTAGATTTGCTTTTACTTTCGTAAATAATTTGCAAATAGCAACACTGATTGTTAATATTGGTAACAAAGCTTCTCTCGAAATCAAGCACAAACTACCAGCATGTGTGAGTGTGATGATAAACACTTAATTGGCCCCGTTCGGAAGGTTGACCGAATAGTCGATAAGTCGGTTAGAACTGTAAGACTGAGTGTGGTAAGAACAGTAATACTGAGTGTGGTAAGAACAGTAATACTGAGTGTGGTAAGAACAGTAATACTGAGTGCGGTAAGAACAGTAATACTGAGTGTGGTAAGAACAGTAATACTGAGTGTGGTAAGAACAGTAATACTGAGTGTGGTAAGAACAGTAATACTGAGTGTGGTAAGAACAGTAAGACTAAGTGTGGTAAGAACAGTAAGACTGAGTGCGGTAAGAACAGTAATACTGAGTGTGGTAAGAACAGTAATACTGGGTGTGGTAAGAACAGTAAGACTGAGTGTGGTAAGAACAGTAATACTGAGTGTGGTAAGAACAGTAAGACTGAGTGTGGTAAGAACAGTAAGACTGAGTGCGGTAAGAACAGTAATACTGAGTGTGGTAAGAACAGTAATACTGAGTGTGGTAAGAACAGTAATACTGAGTGTGGTAAGAACAGTAATACTGAGTGTGGTAAGAACAGTAAGACTAAGTGTGGTAAGAACAGTAAGACTGAGTGTGGTAAGAACAGTAATACTGAGTGTGGTAAGAACAGTAAGACTGAGTGTGGTAAGAACAGTAAGACTGAGTGTGGTAAGAACAGTTATACTGAGTGTGGTAAGAACAGTAATACTGAGTGTGGTAAGAACAGTAATACTGAGTGTGGTAAGAACAGTAATACTGGGTGTGGTAAGAACAGTAAGACTGGGTGTGGTAAGAACAGTAATACTGAGTGTGGTAAGAACAGTAATACTGAGTGTGGTAAGAACAGTAAGACTGAGTGTGGTAAGAACAGTAATACTCAGTGTGATAAGAACAGTAATACTCAGTGTGATAAGAACAGTAATACTGAGTGTGGTAAGAACAGTAAGACTGAGTGTGGTAAGAACAGTAAGACTGAGTGTGGTAAGAACAGTAAGACTGAGTGTGGTAAGAACAGTAAGACTGAGTGTGGTAAGAACAGTAATACTGAGTGTGGTAAGAACAGTAAGACTGAGTGTGGTAAGAACAGTAATACTGAGTGTGTTAAGAATAGTACGACTGAGTGTGGTAAGAACAGTAATACTGAGTGTGATAAGAACAGTAAGACTGAGTGTGGTAAGAACAGGAAGACTGAGTGTGGTAAGAACAGTAAGACTAAGTGTGGTAAGAACAGTAAGACTGAGTGCGGTAAGAACAGTAATACTGAGTGTGGTAAGAACAGTAATACTGAGTGTGGTAAGAACAGTAATACTGGGTGTGGTAAGAACAGTAAGACTGAGTGTGGTAAGAACAGTAATACTGAGTGTGGTAAGAACAGTAATACTGAGTGTGGTAAGAACAGTAAGACTGAGTGTGGTAAGAACAGTAATACTCAGTGTGATAAGAACAGTAATACTCAGTGTGATAAGAACAGTAATACTGAGTGTGGTAAGAACAGTAAGACTGAGTGTGGTAAGAACAGTAAGACTGAGTGTGGTAAGAACAGTAAGACTGAGTGTGGTAAGAACAGTAAGACTGAGTGTGGTAAGAACAGTAATACTGAGTGTGGTAAGAACAGTAAGACTGAGTGTGGTAAGAACAGTAATACTGAGTGTGGTAAGAATAGTACGACTGAGTGTGGTAAGAACAGTAATACTGAGTGTGATAAGAACAGTAATACTGAGTGTGGTAAGAACAGGAAGACTGAGTGTGGTAAGAACAGTAAGACTGAGTGTGGTAAGAACAGTAATACTGAGTGTGGTAAGAACAGTAAGACTGAGTGTGGTAAGAACAGTAATACTGAGTGTGGTAAGAATAGTACGACTGAGTGTGGTAAGAACAGTAATACTGAGTGTGATAAGAACAGTAAGACTGAGTGTGGTAAGAACAGGAAGACTGAGTGTGGTAAGAACAGTAATACTGAGTGTGGTAAGAACAGTAATACTGAGTGTGGTAAGAACAGTAATACTGAGTGTGGTAAGAACAGTAAGACTGAGTGTGGTAAGAACAGTAATACTGAGTGTGGTAAGAACAGTAATCATGACTGTTACTAATGTTCCTGATACTACATTCCACTTCACACTGATCCGTCAAGTGGAGAACGTAACGGGGTCAGGCTACAGCACGCGATCGTCACTGCCGTTCTCATAGTTGTTGTTGATATCAACATCATAATTAAAATCGTCTTCAGATGCCAAATTAGTATAATTCTAACTATATACATAGTTTAAAACTCGTACAGCTGTACATTTTAATTCTTAGAAAATAATGAGTGCAAATAACCTGACGTTCTTGTGCAATGTTCGAATCGTCTTAAGCTGACAAGCGACTGTTTTTTTCTAGCATCTGAATCAACAATTATCATGGTCTCTCGATGTAGAAGGGAGAGTCTAGTAAATCGATACAGTAGTTTCTATGATGACGCTGTATTACCTAGGAAAGTTATACCTGTGTGTATCGATTTTGACGAAGAGACAAGACACTATCAAGCACAATACTAGAAAGTCTTATTAATGTTAGTTTCGTTGCATTTATCTATCGTGTCGGAATTTGTATTTTCATGGACTCACTTGTGACATTGATTTGATTTTTTAAAGAAGGCGTAATTATCTCTACTGACTGAATTGTTCTACAACTCGTTGGAAGAAAACATTTTCGTGTGTGGATATAACGTATGAATCGAAAGATGAGGCTATACCAAAGATAAGGTAATATCTCAAAGACATCACCAGGTATATTACGTGTTTGTGATGCACTTTTTCTGTTTTATGTCATATATATTTGATTACTTAAATTCTAATTAAACACTACATTCAATTTGATAAGATATACAATTCCCACACATATATATCATTCATTTATTGGAAAACAATTATTTAACCAGATTCGATTTTGCTACCACTGACCTTGTAAGTTCTAAAGAAAATACAATAATATCGAGTGTATGGTATTTTGGATGGAGAGGTTCTGAGTGTCAGCAGGCATACCATGTGGGAATGAGACGTTTATACGGACATATTTGCACATATATTGTTGATTCTGATGTACACACAGAATGTAATTATTATAATGTAAATTAACACCAATGGTTTTATGTAGCCAACTATAGATCTAGGTATTGTACATTATAAGTTTTTACTGTTCACCTTTATCCATATTCTCTTCGCGGTCCTTTGGAGTTGTCTCGAGCTTCACCTTTATCTATAGTCTCTTCGCGGTCCTTGGGAGTTGTCTCGTGCTTCACCTTTATCTATAGTCTCTTCGCGGTCCTTGGGAGTTGTCTCGAGCTTCACCTTTATCTATAGTCTCTTCGCGGTCCTTGGGAGTTGTCTCGTGCTTCACCTTTATCTATAGTCTCTTCGCGGTCCTTGGGAGTTGTCTCGTGCTTCACCTTTATCTATAGTCTCTTCGCGGTCCTTGGGAGTTGTCTCGAGCTTCACCTTTATCTATAGTCTCTTCGCGGTCCTTGGGAGTTGTCTCGAGCTTCACCTTTATCTATAGTCTCTTCGCGGTCCTTGGGAGTTGTCTCGTGCTTCACCTTTATCTATAGTCTCTTCGCGGTCCTTGGGAGTTGTCTCGAGCTTCACCTTTATCTATAGTCTCTTCGCGGTCCTTGCCTCGAGCGTGTCAAATTATGTACTTCTTAAAATCTCAAGTACATGTACATTTATATCCATGTTAAACAGTATATGAGAATATACAGAACAATCAGTGTCGAATTACATCGACAAACCATGTTATGATTGAACTATTCTTTAGTTTAAACTTATTTATTTGACATCAGAATTGAAACATGTTCATACACCTTATATTTACCAGTATGGAGTACTGTTTCCTGGAGTTCTAGCCAGTACTCACAACAAGTTCAGACAACGTAAATTACACAGTGGAATGATGCCTCATGTAGGCTAGGTACGAACCCACGACCTTCGGATAAGGAGTCAGCAGTCTACCGCTACACCACAATCTCTCCCTTAAATATATAGAACTTGATAACTCTGATAACAGAGACACATGTTTAAGTAATGCTTGATATAATTGTTTTGTGCTAAATCTTTGGAGAAAAAAATACAATCAATTAAAAGCCACTTAATAAGTAGTTAGTTACAAGCACATCCGAAATTTAAGTTTCGAGTACAGGCTGTACTTAAATACGCACCTTTAATACATATCAGAAAAATTTACTGGATTACCAGAATTGATAGTGTATTTGATACATTTGTTGAAAAATGCTGAGGCCTTTAATTGGTGTTCGACTAACATTAAAAAGATGTTTATAGTCACTCGTTTATAACACTTATGTGATATACTTATTCAATTGTCCTTACAAAAATAGGTTAAATAAAATCATGACAAAATGATACGGCATTTTATAAAATACGTTTCAAATTAAAGTAAGCACGACCTGAGGACAACAATACCCATATAGATTTTTGTTACATTGTTTTGCCAAAAGATCAATCCTCAGACGAAAGTTTAATCCTGTTCCTGTAACAATTCGGTGGATTATATTGGATCGTATGAATACAAAATTATATTTACATATTGATTTGATCGTTTGATTATATTTAATCAGCTTTTGAGGATTACGGTGCTTTCACAGTGCCGAGTAAGGTAATGGATATTTATTTGTGTAAAACGAAGATGCATATGATTAGTTGTGGACATTAGATAATGAAGATGACTAGACAACAGTTTGGTATTATATACAACATATCATAGAGTAGTATTCTTGAGTTTATAATTATATAAGGTACGGCTTATTTTTATCATATAATATTTAAACCGTTTATTGATAAACAATTTAGTAACGCACAGCAATTAACAAAACGAAGTTTACTATAAATGGACAGATATGTTAATGTTCTCAAATTTCTGTCTGAACAAAGAAATAGGTGCAGTATGATTATTTGTATCGCATGTAACAATGTTTCGAATCAATAGACGCAAAACATCGACAGCATATAGTTGAAGAATGAATCATTTTACGCTAATGCATACATGGTGTCATACAGAAACTATTTAGAATAAAATTTGTCAAACTCATACAAATCTATCCGACATTGCGACAATGATAATGAATTAATGAAGAAAACATCTATTGGCTTCCTTAACAATTGTAAGATTTGATAGTTAGCCCCGTCTTTCTTACATATAACACCTCAAGGTAAATGTTCATAAAATATTCTGTCAGTCACTGTTTGTTATACATGTTTGTAACGGTTCCATCTTGATTCAGTTATATAACACCTCAAGGTAAATGTTCATAAAATATTCTGTCAGTCACGGTTTGTTATACATGTTTGTAACGGTTCCATCTTGATTCAGTTATATAACACCTCAAGGTAAATGTTCATAAAATATTCTGTCAGTCACTGTTTGTTATACATGTTTGTAACGGTTCCATCTTGATTCAGTTATATAACACCTCAAGGTAAATGTTCATAAAATATTCTGTCAGTCACTGTTTGTTATACATGTTTGTAACGGTTCCATCTTGATTCAGTTATATAACACCTCAAGGTAAATGTTCATAAAATATTCTGTCAGTCACTGTTTGTTATACATGTTTGTAACGGTTCCATCTTGATTCAGTTATATAACACCTCAAGGTAAATGTTCATAAAATATTCTGTCAGTCACGGTTTGTTATACATGTTTGTAACGGTTCCATCTTGATTCAGTTATATAAGTTCGTAAATCCCATGTAATCGAATTTAAGTACATTATCACAGTATGTTAATTAAATTCAGTCATCTCAAAAGCATTCGATAGTAGTAATTAATTTAAGAACAAAGTGCAGAATTCTGTATATTTCCTAAGACTACCATAGCTGGTATAACGAGTACCATAAATACATGTATGTATGATGTATATGTGTTATATATATATTTCATCTGAACCAACAAACCATATGTATCAAACATGGAATAATCCTCTTTGTCAACTACATTGTTACTATGTTACACTCAGACTTTCATGTTGTCAACTACATTGTTACTATGTTACACTCAGACTTTCATGTTGTCAACTACATTGTTACTATGTTACACTCAGACTTTCATGTTGTCAACTACATTGCTACTATGTTACACTCAGACTTTCATGTTGTCAACTACATTGTTACTATGTTACACTCAGACTTTCATGTTGATATTAATGGTTCGTAATGTTTAAGCATCAGTCCCTTTATAATCATCATGTATTGCGATCATGTACTTAAGTCTATTGTTCGTTTATTATATAAATATAATAAATATTATGTACATGAATGTTCATCTTTTGACTTATATTCAGATTACTAGTATATCTTAACAGTAGTACACCATGAAAGTTGTTTATACCTTATAGAATAAAAAGAAATAGACATATGTATATAACATCCTAACATTAATTGTCATATCTGCATATGTTGAAAATACCTTCCGTTGCTAAATGTAACAACGAAACGACAGAAACATACCAGTTTTACTTCAAATGAGATTTAAAGTGTACGGATAAAATATATTAGCATGTGTTTTAAACATAAAACATGTGTACAAGTATTTCACAAATTTTGTAATTTAGTAAGGTTTACCTCCATATCATGGGCAGTATGCCTAATATTTCGGAATAAATTATCAATCTATCTATGAAACCGTTGACCAGTCCATTAAATCCTATTGAACAATGATGAGTCTATGTACCAAACAATCTATGGTCAATATTTTTTCGTAAACTACCCTTTATAATCGAAACCCAGTTGATGATATAAATATGCCTGATGAAAATTTAAATATTGTAGGTTAGAAATATTTCTTAAAACTTTCAGTGCTACAATGCTGTTTTTGTCATTGCCTGTTTATATATCAAATGACTGCTCGGGTAATAAGAGAGAATGTCTACATATGAAAGTAAATATCAATGATTTTGTTTGAAGTGGTAGATTAAAACTAAAAACCTGCTGGGCAACGGACATTTTACGGTTGGTGTTAACCTCGGGTATACTAGCTATTATATACATGTATTGTATTACATGAAATTGTACTGGATCAAGTATAAAATACATTAGACACCTTATCATACTGTGAATTATTATAACTAACTGCTTTGATTTTATCATGTTATCGTGGATACCGTCATATTTGGCGGATTCGATAGGTGCTTTTTCCGTTAAGCATCAAGCATACCAACATCAAGCATACCAGCATCAAGCATACCTGCATTAAGCATACCAGCATCAAGCATACCTGCATCAAGCTTACCAGCATCAAGCTTACCAGCATCAAACATACCTGCATTAAGCATACCAGCATCAAGCATACCAGCATCAAGCCTACCAGCATCAAGCATACCTGCATTAAGCATACCAGCATCAAGCATACCAGCATCAAGCTTACCAGCATCAAACATACCAGCATCAAGCATACCAGCATCAAGCTTACCAGCATCAAGCATACCTGCATCAAGCATACCAGCATCAAGCTTACCAGCATCAAACATACCAGCATTAAGCATACCAGCATCAAGCTTACCAGCATCAAGCGTGCCAGCATCAAGCATACCAGCATCAAGCATACCAGCATCAAGCTTACCAGCATCAAACATACCTGCATTAAGCATACCAGCATCAAGCGTGCCAGCATCAAGCATACCAGCATCAAGCATACCAGCATCAAGCATACCAGCATCAAGCCTACCAGCATCAAGCATACCAGCATCAAGCATACCAGCATCAAGCATACCAGCATACCAGCATCAAGCCTACCAGCATCAAGCATACCAGCATCAAGCGTGCCAGCATCAAGCATACCAGCATCAAGCATACCAGCATCAAGCTTACCAGCATCAAACATACCTGCATTAAGCATACCAGCATCAAGCGTGCCAGCATCAAGCATACCAGCATCAAGCATACCAGCATCAAGCATACCAGCATCAAGCCTACCAGCATCAAGTATACCATCATCAATCATACCTGCATCAAGCATACCAGCATACTAGTATCTAGCATACCAGCATCAAGCTTACCAGCATCAAACATACCTGCATTAAGCATACCAGCATCAAGCGTGCCAGCATCAAGCATACCAGCATCAAGCATACCAGCATCAAGCATACCAGCATCAAGCCTACCAGCATCAAGTATACCATCATCAATCATACCCGCATCAAGCATACCGGTACATACTGCACACACACCGTAGCTTCATACAGGCATGCAGTGTGTATATTGTTGTTATGTAGCCATGTAGCCTGTTTATCATTAACATTAACACGTACGCTCAGAGTAAATCTATAATCAATTTTGTATGTTGTCAATAGTTGACCAAGATATGAACATCCATATTTAAATATCCACATGTGGTCAATAAATATTCCTTATTAGCTCAGTCGGTAGAGCGAATGAATGCTAATCTAGAGGTTGTGTGTTCGACCCCTGAATGAGGTATATGTTCTTCTGTGAGTTATTTGTCCTACATCTCTGAACTCTGATTTATGACTATAATGTTCATGACGTCAAGTCATGTACTTCATGGAGAGTGCTTCATGAATTGTCTCGTTTTATATGGAGGAACGTGAGAAAACGTTTAGAATGCTAGCGTTTTTAAAAAAACGCAGTCGTACTTAAACCGAATGTAGAATAATGAAATGATTTATAGTGGATAAATATATATACTGAACCAATAAAGGAGATCTAAATATTTCTAGGTTAATTGTGACATGTATATGCACCTACACTTGAGTAGAATGTATTGATCTTGTACTTTGCAAAATCCGTCAGATAATCACCTGATGTAAAACGAGGTCAACTTATTCGGCGTGGGCGTATCCGGTCCGCATGTTGAAAATGTGTTCACTTCAATATATTGCATTAGACGACTTCTGTCCAAAAATGATCAAAAACATTCAAAATAAAAGGTTCTACTGCTGAATTCCAATGCCACGGATTCTAAAAATACGTGAAAGAGCCATTGGGATGCTTGAGGCAGGAATTCACAGTGAAGAGGTGGCAGCACAGTGTTGGGTCATCTGTACAGACAGTTAGGGGTCTCAGCCGGTGATTCGCGGTAGACCACGTGTAACTACGCCAAATCAAGACCGCTATATCTTGAACCAGCATTTGCGAAATCGCTTTCTCACTGCAACGGCTACAGCTTCCGTCATCCTCGGTACTCACATTGCCATGGTAACGACTGAAAAACTGTATGTGTCTTTATGTAACACTATATTTAGTTCATGATATTCCAATAAAACATTGCTTCAAGCCGTTTTACCAAAAGTTCCAACAGTAAATTGCAGCCATACGAGCTAAAACAAGGGAACTAATTCTATAAACATGGACGTAAAATGCTTTGTGCAAATTGCTTGTTATCACAATACACAATACATTTCGAACATCCCTCGTATACCGCGTGTTACATACATGTAGTTATTTCAAGCGTAGAACACTTAAATAATGTCAGCAACAAAAGATGGCAAGATTATTATTACGTTCAACATTTGCATTCCAGTAATTTCCACGCGGTTTTGATACATTTATTTCTATTTTCTTGGGATATCATTAAATTAAGTATATTTTAACTCAAATTCGCTATTTCTTTCATTATCGTGTTTACCTAAATATCAGCGAGTTCATATGATATATCACATGATTTAAACAACCTTCCCACCATCTACCCAATTTAACGGATACATCGATAATGAAAGCCTTTGTGACTTTGTATTTGCGTCTATTTATCGTCGACACCGGTTTCCCATATGGGCGACGCCTCCGGAAGAATGCTAGTCATATTAGATTTTTGGAGGATAGTGCATGATATAGAAGATGCCCCAGTTCCAGAAGCACCGCTGGTTCTTTTACGTGCTCGATGTAAAGCATCATACACGGGACCTCGGTTTTTAAAGTCTCGTCCAAAAGACTGTTACATGTAGTACGGTCAGTGATGGTGCGATCCCTGGATTACAAGTCCAGCGCGTTACCACTGGACTACGGATCCGCTACATGAATCCGCTTATCGAATTGGATTTATATATATGTGGTTTATAAATACGGTTCAGCACAAATGTGTTATTGATTGTGTCTTTTTGTAATTGCTCTCCTTGTTGGAAGTTCCGTTCATACGTTATATCAACATTCGTACAACATTACAAAATACATCCGATAACATTTGTTTTTATAATATTTTACAGTCTATTTCTTACAAGAGAAATGTGAAGACTCTGACATAAGCTGATAAGCATTTGATGTCACCGCCATGATTATTGATTTCCAAATTGTCTAAAGGATACTTTTTAATTTCACTATTTGTCTTGCATTCAAAATTTCACGATAAAGACTTATAAGTAAATATAAAACACGTTATATCTTAGAATTCTAGGCTGTGTAAAACATGGATATCTAATAAATTCGTGTTTAATTTTCATGTAGTTCATATGATCTTGTTATTATCTTCTGATGTCTACATTTCATTACAGCTAGTGATATGGCAAACACCTTCAACATCAACTAGTGACGTCATTCCTGCACTTATCATGCAACAAGACATACGATGGTGGCACCTGATAATGTTCACTATGCGCGCATGCGTG
The DNA here is from genome assembly GCA_032209605.1 of Mactromeris polynyma. Classification (NCBI taxonomy): domain Eukaryota; kingdom Metazoa; phylum Mollusca; class Bivalvia; order Venerida; family Mactridae; genus Mactromeris; species Mactromeris polynyma. Next base: position 38,242 of record JASFXZ010000146.1, read on the forward strand.
AAAACAGGTAATACTGAATTCTGCTGAATTCATTAAACGCGTTTTTATCGGTTTTAGATGACGAGATTAATAAATTCAATACAATGACCGCGGATGTAAGATTCTATTTATGACATAACAACAGAAACAGCTGATTATCGTCAAAACATAACCTTAACCTCTTCACCTATAAGCAAGCAAAGTATGACGTGTGTAATTGGATATTTAGTTAACAAAAGATGACGCAACAAAAGTAGTTCCGACAATGCTGTTCTTTATTTTTCAGCCACAAGTTATGAGTTCAATTGATTTGGTCTTAAATAATATTCAAATTATCAGGACAATTATTTTCAATGAAATCAAATGTCAAATAAATATATAACAATGTCAATATCATTTGAGCGCATCTACGTCACACGTGTTTTGTTGTGACGTCTCGCACGTGAGTTGTTATTTCATTAATGCATTATCGCAAATAATACATAGGTGTTATAACCACTCTACCTCGCACACTCGATCACTGCTTCCTGGGTAACTAACTAGTACTCGCGCTAAATATCTCCCCTGGAGTCAGGTGCTCTCATCTGGAGTCAGATGCTCTCCTCTGGAGTCAGGTGCTCTCCTCTGGAGTCAGGTGCTCTCCCCTGGAGTCAGGTGCTATCCTCTGGAGTCATGTTCTCTCCTCTGGGGTCAGGTGCTCTCCTCTGGAGTCATGTTCTCTCCTCTGGAGCCAAGTGCTCTCCTCTAGATTCACATGCTCTCCCCTGTCAGGTGCTCTCCTCTGGAGTCAGGTGCTCTTCCCTGGAGTCATGTGCTCTCCTCTGGAGTCAGGTGCTCTCCTCTGGAGTCAGGTGCTCTCCTCTGGAGCCAAGTGCTCTCCTCTAGATTCACATGCTCTCCCCTGTCAGGTGCTCTCCTCTGGAGTCATGTTCTCTCCTCTGGAGCCAAGTGCTCTCCTCTAGATTCACATGCTCTCCCCTGTCAGGTGCTCTCCTCTGGGGTCAGGTGCTCTCCTCTGGAGTCAGGTGCTCTCCTCTGGAGTCAGGTGCTCTCCTCTGGAGTCAGGTGCTCTCCTCTGGAGTCAGGTGCTCTCCTCTGGAGTCAGGTGCTCTCCCCTGTCAGGTGTTCTCCTCTGGAGTCAGGTGCTCTCCTCTGGAGTCATGTTCTCTCCTCTGGAGCCAAGTGCTCTCCTCTAGATTCACATGCTCTCCCCTGTCAGGTGCTCACCTCTGGGGTCAGGTGCTCTCCTCTGGAGTCATGTTCTCTCCTCTGGAGCCAAGTGCTCTCCTCTAGATTCACATGCTCTCCCCTGTCAGGTGCTTTCCTCTGGAGTCAGGTGCTCTCCTCTGGAGTCAGGTGCTCTCCTCTGGAGTCAGGTGCTCTCCTCTGGAGTCAGGTGCTCTCCTCTGGAGCCAAGTGCTCTCCTCTAGATTCACATGCTCTCCCCTGTCAGGTTCTCTCCTCTGGAGTGATGTTCTCTCCTCTGGAGTCAGGTGCTCTCCTCTGGAGTCAGGTGCTCTCCTCTGGAGTCATGTTCTCTCCTCTGGAGTCAGGTGCTCTCCTCTGGAGCCAAGTGCTCTCCTCTGGAGTCAGGTGCTCTCCTCTGGAGTCAGGTGCTCTCCTCTGGAGTCAGGTGCTCTCCTCTGGAGTCATGTTCTCTCCTCTGGAGCCAAGTGCTCTCCTCTAGATTCACATGCTCTCCCCTGTCAGGTGCTCTCCTCTGGAGTGATGTTCTCTCCTCTGGAGCCAAGTGCTCTCCTCTAGAGTCACATGCTCTCCCCTGTCAGGTGCTCTCCTCTGGAGTCAGGTGCTCTCCTCTGGAGCCAAGTGCTCTCCTCTAGATTCACATGCTCTCCCCTGTCAGGTGCTCTCCTCTGGAGCCAAGTGCTCTCCTCTAGATTCACATGCTCTCCCCTGTCAGGTGCTCTCCTCTGGAGTCATGTTCTCTCCTCTGGAGCCAAGTGCTCTCCTCTAGAGTCACATGCTCTCCCCTGTCAGGTGCTCTCCTCTGGAGTCAGGTGCTCTCCTCTGGAGCCAAGTGCTCTCCTCTAGATTCACATGCTCTCCCCTGTCAGGTGCTCTCCTCTGGAGCCAAGTGCTCTCCTCTAGATTCACATGCTCTCCCCTGTCAGGTGCTCTCCTCTGGAGCCAAGTGCTCTCCTCTGTCAGGTGCTCTCCTCTGGAGTCAAGTGCTCTCCTCTAGATTCACATGCTCTCCCCTGTCAGGTGCTCTCCTCTGGAGCCAAGTGCTCTCCTCTAGAGTCACATGCTCTCCCCTGTCAGGTGCTCTCCTCTGGAGTCAGGTGCTCTCCTCTGGAGCCAAGTGCTCTCCTCTAGATTCACATGCTCTCCCCTGTCAGGTGCTCTCCTCTGGAGTCAGGTTCTCTCCTCTGGAGCCAAGTGCTCTCCTCTAGATTCACATGCTCTCCCCTGTCAGGTTCTCTCCTCTGGAGCCAAGTGCTCTCCTCTAGATTCACATGCTCTCCCCTGTCAGGTGCTCTCCTCTGGAGCCAAGTGCTCTCCTCTAGATTCACATGCTCTCCCCTGTCAGGTGCTCTCCTCTGGAGCCAAGTGCTCTCCTCTAGATTCACATGCTCTCCCCTGTCAGGTGCTCTCCTCTGCAGTCAGGTGCTCTCCCCTGGAATACTACGTTAGCTATTATTTCATTGAACAATACCATCACAAAATTGAACCGGTTTTTATTCTGAACAATACATAGTGTACATAAAGTCATACATGTATTTTAAAACAATAAAAGTAAAGGAAATATTTATATTAAACTATCACTGTTTCGGATAAATCGTGGAGAACACTCCACCTTTTGTATCAATGTAAAGATTATTATCACTAAAACACGTATACTTTTAGTTATGGGTCAATGTACGGGCTCTGTGCTGGAATTAACGGCTACCGACGATTATCAAGTATTTACATCTGTCAATTATCCATACGGATATGGCAAGTAAGTATTTTTTTATCAACCCATTGTGATTATAGATAATTTTATATAACGTGTAGATACTAATGAGCTGGGATGGGGCTTTAGAAATAATTTGTTAAAACAAAACTCGGTTAAAATGTCGCGTAGGAGGCGTACTTTTTATTTAGAAGTTGTCGACGCAGTGGATTTTATGCCTTGGATCAATAGATCGAAATTATATATAAAGTATTTATGGTAGTCTGTTAATAATCAGGTTCCATTTAGTATCATTTGTGATATAATGGTGCCACACTGGACGATATTGACGCAATGTGTTTAATAAAAAACAGTGTCTTTGTTGTACAAAGAGTAATAATGGCTTGGTTGATTTAGGCCATTTTCCTTGTCATCGTGACAAAATGTTTTTTTTCTTTTCTTTTGTATTTTATGAAATTACTTGTTTTGTTAAATACTGCAAAGGTTACAAGACATTTAATTTATTAAGAAATTTAAACCTAGATACAAAGGATTATCTTGATATATATTATGTACAATACATACATACAATATTATGTAGCACACAAGGCTGTTTACACTGAGTGTTTTGTTAGTACAGTTCAACAGCAACGTATAAATAACTGTATTATAATATATTATACGATTTGGTCTAAATTGAAAAAAAATAAGTCAATGTTTTTACATTGGTATTGTATATGAGCTGTTCCATAATAATAATTAAAAATTCCCTAAAAATAAACTATGCCAGTATTAATAAGTAATGTCCAAGTTTGAATATGCATGCATGTATTATAACTGTTTGTATATACATGTACATGTATACGTATGTGTAACGTTGCGCCTGCTGTCGCGTTAACAGAGTTAAAGCCCCAGTCACACTGCACTTAAGACAGGTATAAGACAGGCCTACGACTGGAAAACACAGGCGGAGTCCTGCGTCGTCTTTGAGAGTCGTACGTCGACGCAGGACTTAAAAGCTGTCGTAGCTGGTTTTTGAACATGTCAAAAACCTTAAGACTCGACTCTCCAGTCCAACATAGTCTTGCGTTCACGTACGTCCGACGTACGACAACAAATGTCAAGTCTAATGTTGTCTTAACTAGTCCGGAGAGTTTAATAGTCGTACGTCGTGGTAGGACTGGTCCTACGTCGTCCTGCAGTATCGTGCGTGAACGTAGTACATATGTCCTGCGTCGAAGTACGTCTAGTCCTACCAGTCTTGCGTTGTCGTGCGTGAACGTAGTACATATGTCCTGCGTCGAAGTACGTCTAGTCCTACCAGTCTTGCGTTGTCGTGCGTGAACGTAGTACATATGTCCTGCGTCGAAGTACGTCTAGTCCTACCAGTCTTGCGTTGTCGTGCGTGAACGTAGTACATATGTCCTGCGTCGAAGTACGTCTTGTCCTACCAGTCTTGCTTTGTCGTGCGTGAACGTAGTACATATGTCCTGCGTCGAAGTTTGTCTAGTCCTACCAGTCTTGCGTTGTCGTGCGTGAACGTAGTACATATGTCCTACGTCGAAGTATGTCTAGTCCTACCAGGCTTGCGTTGTCGTACGTGAACGTAGTACATATGTCCTGCGTCGAAGTATGTCTAGTCCTACCAGTCTTGCGTTGTCGTGCGTGAACGTAGTACATATGTCCTGCGTCGAAGTATGTCTAGTCCTACCAGTCTTGCGTTGTCGTGCGTGAACGTAGTACATATGCCCTGCGTCGAAGTACATGTATGTCTAGTGCTACCAGTCTTGCATTGCCGTGCGTGAACGTAGTACATATGTCCTGTGTCGAAGTATGTCTAGTCCTACCAGTCTTGCGTTGTCGTGCGTGAACGTAGTACATATGTCCTGCATCGAAGTATGTCTAGTCCTACCAGTCTTGCATTGTCGTGCGTGAACGTAGTACATATGTCCTGCGTCGAAGTATGTCTAGTCCTACCAGTCTTGCATTTTCGTAAGACTGTCTTAAGAATACGCAAGACTGACGTACGACAAATGCAGGGCTAGACCGACCACTATATAAAGCGGGCGTTCTCTGTTGACAGGTCATTTTATGTCGAGATATCGGTCATGCCACCCAAAGTAAACAAGAAAGGGAAAAGGAGTGCAGTGAAGGAAGTCTCATTTGGGAATCCCGTTCTATCTCCCTCATCAGATTCTCGTATGTGCCAAAAAGTGGCCTTCGCTGTATCCATGACTGGACCCACCAGCGCCTCCTCCTCCTCATTATTAAACGACGTCTAATCAGGGCTAGAATGACTATGCCTTCGACCTGCTGCTGCTGTAGCAATTATAATGTCATAGGTCTGAGCCCAATATTTCTGGTGGAAAGAGAGCCATAATGTTCACACACCGAAGCTGTAACTATGAAATGGAAAGCCTGCAGCGCACTTAATTTTATATAGTCCGTGCTGATAGACAAGACTACGTTCGTCGTCGTGCGTCCGTCGTGCGTTGATGTGCGTCATCGTATCTATGACTGACGCACGACGACGCAAGTCAACGCACGACTGACGCACGACGACGTACGTCAACGCACGACAGTTGCTTCACAGATTGTCGTACGACGATCTTTTCCCAGGTCCTGCTTCGTCGCAGGACCAACGCAAGGCTCTCTCCCAACACTACTTGTGTCGTGGCAAGTCCTACGACTGCTTGAAAAACTGTCTAAAACCGAGGAGTCCTACGACTGCAAAGTCGTACGTCTCAGTGTGACTGGGGCTTTAGATGTAATCCCCAATATATACTAGTCTATCCCAGTGTCGTACACTATCGTCTACAAATGACTGAGACTTAATTCGTGTACTATTTACAAGGAATCCTCTATGTACAGACTACCATCTGTACTCCTTCCATCTCTCTCGCATAGGGCCTTCCTGAAAGACAAGTATTGCGAATCGTACTTGAGACCAAAACGTGACAAATATTGTTGCGTACAATAATATGTCCTGAAAGTAGTGTTTATAATTAGTAATAACAGAGATAGAGTTTCTTGATTGTTGCAATGCAGCGTTCTTAATGTAGCTTTTTCGAATAAACGGTGTAACTTCCTGTTTATTTTTCTGATAAAAGTACTGAAAAAGCCTCAACGGAAGTTGCTGTTTTGTAACATATGGTACGTATATTGACCATGTATTATGATTACAAGACTAATTTTGATGCAAAGCATCAAAACGGCGGCACAAGTTTTAGGAAGCATGATATTGAAGATTTATTATTTTGTTTATCAATAAATAAGAAAGTATGATCATCACCAAGCCATAATTCTGGTAAGAATCATCCACAATTCATGACAATTGCCTAAATAGTCTTGGTACCAATCAATCATTTGTAGTTTAATTGGAATATGACTTGTTTATGTAAAACAAACCGACCAGTTTGTGACATGCATTTATCTAAACAGACAGTGAGACAATACAATAATAAAATACTTCTTACCATGTTTGTTTTTGTTTTCTTGTGTGGTCACTCAACCAATATGGCGGAAAATGACGCTTCTATAAACCACGTGATTAAATAGACTTTTTCCATTGGTCGGTGATAATGTTTCGCGGGAAAATGCTGGTGCATCGATTTACACGAAACGAAGAAAAAAAACGATTACACGAAACGTAGATAGAACGAAACGGATCTAAAAATATACATGATTATAACTTCTAGTTTTACAGATCTAAAAGAACTATTGGGATATCAAAAGGGAAAAATATCCACTAAAAATGTCAAAACAACGTAATTAAAAGTTCAGTTCAACCATCAGCATTTGATCTCGAATGTACTGAATCCGTTTTACTGCCAATGCGTTATTTGAACAACAAATGCTATGACGTTTTCAACGACAATTTTCATTGGCTGAATTTTGTTTACATATTACCATCAGTACATAACTTATATGGGTCAAGTTAAGGCAATGTATATTGCATAGTTTGGTCACTGTATTTATATTTGTACATTATAAACTGCATTCATGAACTTATTAATATGGATTAACATTTTTTGTTTAACAATTTGCTTTTTTATAAGTACAATTTCAATTTGCGTGCACAGCATTAGGAACCATTTCCTGAACTTTGATGATGAATTGAGCGTAGTTGTGAAACGAAGCTATGTAATACACGATGCCTAACCGTTTTCGTGACTAGCTGTTGTAAATTCTTATAAGCATACGTAAAACATTTTTTAAAGCTTTTTATTAACGGTAAAAATACATTTTAAATATTTTGACATTTTTTTATTATCAATTAGTACACTTTTTTTATCTGTATAATTAGAATCACGTTTTGTAAGAACAATTTAAAAAAGCATAATACCAATGGCTTCTCCCATTTCGATTATGCAACTCCATGTACCTAGATTAAAAATTATTCAAATAGACGACGGCCTGAAGGCCGCCGTCAATAATGTAAATGGTTCAATGCACTCCTTATGTCGATATGCATACAAATGAATGGAGTATTTGTACACGAACTAGTTTGATGATATTGATACCAGATCCATTATCTGATAATAAATTCGAGAAAGAGAAGAAAATGCGTATATCGATGATTAACATGAATTATATGTATATGGATTACAGTGACCGGGATTGCATATGGCGTATGGAGGCGGACAATATCACAGATGCTATACGCTTAGAGATAACTGATATATCTGTAGAATATCATGCAGACTGTGTCTATGACTTCGGTGAAGTATTTGACGGTAAGCTGAGTCGTCATATCAATACTAAAACAGTATACTATACATATAAAGTGTGCGTCCGTGCGTGCATGAGGAAAGCTTGCAATCATCGGATTAAATTTGTTGAAATATATTCTTTGGTTTTTTCGATGAACTCATAACTATTCACTTTTCCACTGAGCAGATAATGCCTAAGTAACATGAAGCTTCCGGTCAGTTTATGGGCCTGTCCCTAAGGGCCAACAACTTGTGAGCCTGGGCATAATTGCTTTGCGGGTCCGCACTACGTATCGAATATATTTTGACCCGGTGGGGCATTGTTTAAGCCGTGGCTGAGCATGCACAGTTTTCATGCATCGGTCAGATGAGAACTACGGGTGGTTCCAGACCCCCAGGAATTGGGTAACCGTACTGGCCCATGGCCCTTTGGTAGTCCGTACGCCGGGAGCTTTATGTGAAAGAGACATGAGTTATAACATATCATGCGACACTATAGGTAATATATATTAGATTGTGTATCTTTCATTGCAATCAGGTTATAACTACACTGACGATTCCTTGGGAAAATTTTGCGGCACATCAACGTCAAACTATGTGAGTACATACAACCACCTGACTGTGAGGTTCAAGTCAGACTACAGTCTCTACAGTAAAGGCTTCAAGGCGCGGTACAAATCTGGTCCAAGATGTAAGTGCTGTTGTTGTTTTACTTGACTATTGATTTACGATTGTTACACATCAGATGTGGATGTAGGAAATCGGATGAAAAAAATGGTTGTTTGACAATTCAATACTAATTACTATAACTTGGATATTATTAGTAAATACATTTAATAATATTCTATACTGAACCAGTATCTAACTTGTTGAAGTGTGCCAACATGAGCATGAGTTGATTTATTTTGGCTTTGGCTCATACAGACAATATGTAAGATGGTCGTATAGTGAAGCAGCAATATTAACATACAAGTTAGATTTTTCTGTCATTATTGTGAAACTACGATGGCGGTGAGCAGTTTATTTACATATACATATAATCAGTCTGAATAAGCATATCAAGCAACGTCCGCTTACAGCAAGCATGTATAATTATTAATGTTCTGTTGTTTGGACAAACATTATTGTATTGATTTATATTTATAGCTACACTTTTGGATGATGAAGAGACGACGACAACAATAAGTTCCTTAGTAATTATCGGTGCATCTGTTGGAGCAATGGCATTCATGATTTTTATTATCGGAATAACATTTACATATATTCAACTGAAAAAAGCCAAGGAGTTCCGAAGACATCGAGTGCGCGGAATGTCGTCACGTGTTGAACCAATGGAATACGGAGGATGGAGCTATCTGGATGGACCAGCTCCTCCAGCATATGGTGAGATCTACTCTTCCCCAATGTCTCCACCGCCTTTGTACAGTGAAGTAGATCCGAATCCCAATCCTGAAGATCGTCTTCCTGGTCGTGCCGAATTCATGGACGTCAACACAGAGAGTCATTCTAGAAACGGTAGGCCTACACCCGAAGCCCCGACTCAGCCTTGGCGTAGTGATACAAATGCAAATACACATTTTGTTGCGCCAAATCCATTTCAAATACCAAATATTTCTGTACTGACCAATGGTCGTCATGGTGGTATTGTAACTGAAGAACAACAACTGAATCAAACACCAGATAATATATCAAACATACCTGGTAGTGTACCTCATTCTGCTCAAACAACACCCACACACAATGGTGCCTCTAACACTACGAGTAATATTTATATGCCGACTGTAGAAACTCAGACAACTCAATCTATGACACAACAAGAAACAGAAAATTCCAACTGTTCTTATACAACTGCTGTTCAAACTGAACGCACCGGGACGACAGGTACCGATCAAAGAGAACCGATAGAATCCGAAATTGTTAATTCATCACAGACGGTTTCAACCGGGATATTGCCAGATCAGTCATTCAGTCTTCCGAATGCTGTTGAAACTGTTTCAACTCTACCAAGGGCAGATAATGATATCGACACTGGGCAAACATAAAACATAGTTACTTCCATTGGAAGCAATACGTCCATGCTGTCAACTCGAAAAAATCGAATTGGTAGCCTCTGTTAAACGATTTATTCTGAGATGTATCATTAAAAGTATGTTGATAAATGTGTTGTTTGCTGAATCAGGTAAAATCTTCAAAATATAAACAGTATTTGGATGGACAGGAAAAAGAGCCTCCATATTTGTATCGATGTCTTTCAGTATTCCCACTTTATTATTATCATTATTTACTAATATCAACGGAACAAATATCAATGTATATATGATGAATGTACACGTAATATATTCCTGAAACTAGGGATTAAATATTTTAAACATCAATACATGCATAGGTTATAAAAAAGAATGGTTAAATAGGCACATATTGTCCAAGTTTTTAAATAATGTTAAGTCTAGACATCTTTTGAATTAAGAATAACCAATTAGCTTGGGAAAAAATGACTGTAAGCACACTTCTGTCTTTCCGAAAACGAAACAAAGACAGTAGTATGACGTACAACGTGATTGGATTTAAGCTTAAATTGATTAGAGCCTGACTGAAATGGAAAGAAGGACAGTAGCAAAACACTATCTAAACATTAACAAGGTAAGGTACCTTAAGTGCAATGCTTACTTTACTTTTATTCCTCCAGTATTGAAGATCAAAACATATATACATATATTTCATACAGTGTAAATGGTTTGCATTATACATAACTCTAATAATAAATATCTTACTACATAGATTGCGATAAGTATGCATTAGTATACACAGCAACAATAATCAAGTATTGATAACCATAATGTATGCGATTCTGTATATGTCCATCAGTCTGTATGTCTGTGTGCGTGTTTGTGTGTGTGTGTAATGCGTGTTCGTGCGTGGGTGCGTGCGTGCGTGTGTATGTATCCAATATCATGTTTAAGATATTACATGTCACTTAAAGCTTACCTTACCGAAACGAAATGTAAGGCAAAACAAGTGATCTACAGATACATGATGATGGCAAAGACCTATATATAGCAACTGCCCATAGTAAAGCAAGCTTATTGACTATTAATAGTATTCAAACAAGCTTTCGCACAGCTAAAGCTATATGTACATTATGTAATGCAACACCATTATTACTAACAGCGAGACTCAAAATTAACATACACTGGTCTGTTGTACTCATATATATAAGTTTACCATACTCGCTATATCCAACACGGTCTATTACTGAATTCCACAGTTCTGTATGGTCATTGCGTACACACTGATAATATAGCCAATGAACCATCATATTATCCGTAAGTAATACACATTTCCGCTGTATGTATTGTCTAGATGTAAACTTCATGACTACACCAAGAACTCGTCTGCATGTACGCGATAAGAAAGAGCTGTTCTTACAGACATGCCACATGGGGGAACAGCGGTTTTTATCAACAACACTAGGAAGCAACCAGTTATTTTCGCCCTGCCCTGTATCTTCTAGCATTCTGGTCTGACAAGGAAACACCACATTCCGTCGGAGTATTCCATTCCATGCAGTTTTTGTCGGGAAAGTCGCATCCTGTATATACATATAAAAATGGTCTGCCAACCGGTATTTGTTCAAAAGTCTGTAAATATCAGGAATAAAACCTGAAGATTGTCTGTCACCATTAACAAATCGTATTAATCTATGCACAAAAACTGAATTGGCAAGGTAGTCACAGGATAGTTTACACAGTTGTCCTAATAGTTGAAGCTTCTTGAATTCGATTAATGTCTCTATTGCGACCAGATTTAAACATGTTAGAGAAAGATTAGTACTAGTGCGCTGTACGAACTGTTGCATGTGTTTAATGCAGAAGCGATGTGCCCTCTCTAGTTTATTGATATCCTTGTCGGAATACGATGACCAAAATTCACATCCGTACAACGCCTTAGGTAGTACAACAGATTCGTATATGGTTCTAGTTGTGATCGGATTCACTGATGCCGTATCAATACCACTGGTTACAACACTGAAGTAGGTTCCACGTTACTTGGTACACGCCTCCTGTATGCTTATTTTAGTAGATAACGCATCAGAACATGTGATACCTAGATGACAATAGCTATCACTTTCATCGATTGTTTCTGGTCCAATTGTAAATACATTGTATACGATTGTCTCCCTTGGATAATCGGTCATTAAACACAACCACTTTACATTTAGCAGCGTTGTAAAAATATCTCCATTTCCGAGAATAGCTCCAACAAATCTCCAACATTCTTCCATGCCTGATTTTGAGAATGAAACCAACGCCATGTCATCTGCGACTGTTAGTGAACATATCGGTCTCTTATACATACAGAATCCAAACTCACTGGCTTCTAGTTCATCTATAAGTGCGTTAATAAACACGAGGTACATGAGCGGTGAGCTTTTCCCGCCTTGTCGTGTACCTTGTAACACTGGAAATTCTGCGGATACCAAACCTTGGCATTTGATGCGGCTCATAGAATTGGTGTACATTTCTCGTATTGATAGAAGTGTAGTGGCATCAACATTGTACTCGATCAGTTTGTAAAATAATCCAGAATGCCATACATGGTCAAATGCTTGTTTGCCGTCGAGAAAACACGTATACACTTTGGACGACTGCTCAAAACCGTAGTACATGCATTCCCGGAGGACAAATGAACTCATCATGCAGCCAAGGCCGCGTTGAAATCCTCCTTGCTGTTTGTTGATTTTCAGTAATAAAGTCTCTTGACATCGGTTAAGCAAGACAATTTCATACACTTTTAACAAAATAGATGACAATCTTATAGCGCGATAGTTGTTTGGGTTATCTTTACGTTTTCTACCACCTTTATGTAATGTGATAATAACCCCTCTTTTCATGCGATCGGGAATATGACTAAATCTTAACATATATGTATATAAGTTTGATAACACCGGTGCAATCTCTCGTTTTGCATAGGTAAGATGTTCATACACTACATGGTCATCACTACCAGCCTTTCCTTTCGGTAAAGTTTGTATAGCCTTCTCTACTGTTTCCGTACTCACAAATGCACTGTTATCAGTCTCTAATAAACTAAAATGTTCGTTCACCGTAGATTCAACGACTTTCCTCCACTCATCATCAAATGCTAATATCCTTAAATATTTAGTTTTCCATACAACGGTATTAAGTTATAGCCAGTACAGAACGTTGGTCAGTGCAAGTGACGAGTTATTTGTTTTTTAAGGTAGTGATACTTCTTCCTATACTACTCCGTTTTAGATTTTATTAAAAAAGTGTGGTTTCGGTGCGGATAAGACATATTGCGGTTAAATAAATCACCGTACGACAGACCAACACGTATACATGTATAATGATTTGGATTGTATGTATTACTAACACATCGGTTAAATAAATCACCGTATGACCAACACGTATATATTGATTTGGATTGTATATATTACTAACACATCGGTTAAATAAATCACCGCATGACAGACCAACAAGTGTATATTGATTTGGATTGTACATCGGTTAGTGCAGGTTTATTTTATGTCTCTTTCTTTTTTTGGGAACCATCTGTTAGATTGATTTCATACAACGAGAGTATCAAAGTTTTGTATGGAACACCGGCACTGTCTTTTGTAGCCATCACAATCTATTATTATATATCTTATTTTTACCATTATGTACAAAGTTCTTTACATGTTGTGCAAACATATTTATGCGATGTCCATATATATGCTGTGCCTTTGAACTTATATATTGACATATTTTATTATATTATGTAGATACATTTTTATGCCATGTAGATAAATAATTACATTATATGCATAATATATCATATTATCTTTACATTTTGTGTATTATTCATGTCGTTGATTATTTTTGTGTTACCATGTCGTGACCTTATCATATATTGTGCAAACTTTGTTATGTAGTGATTACTTTATTTATCTTGTGCACACTTTGTTATGTAGTGATTACTTTATTTATCCTGTGCACACTTTGTTATGTAGTGATTACTTTATTTATCTTGTGCAAACTTTGTTATGTAGTGATTACTTTATTTATCTTGTGCACACTTTGTTATGTAGTGATTACTTTATTTATATTGTGCAAACTTTGTTATGTAGTAATTACTTTATTTATTTTGTGCAAACTTTGTTATGCACAAAACACGATAAGTTGTCTACATGATATATAATTTTTTTATAAAGATGTATCTACATAATATAACAAGTAAAAATTTGCTGCCTGATGCAGCAAAGGTGTGTGCACGGCGTGAACAAAATGAAATAGAACAACTGCTAATTTGAACTAACAGTATGTGTTTATTATGCTTTAATGTGTAACTATATATTAATGTATATAAAGTACATTTGAAGTTTTAGTAGTAGTTTATGAGCAATTTATTAAGGAACAGACTAGTTTTTGTATGGACAGTTAAATATAAATAGAAATTGATAGTGTGGAAAACTTTCATGATAATGAACATCATGCATGTAAATTAAGACAACATTATGCATCTCAAAATGCAAACATTGATTGAAACATATTAACATTAATCACAATCATTATCGGGGTAGAAATAAATAATGAAATACCGACAAATTTACATAATTAGTATTTACTAAAAAAATAAATAAAAATTATCACTAAATGATATTGCATATCATGTCAAAATGTGAGATCACTTCAGTGTAATTAACAACATGTCAGTGGACAAACAGACATTCAGCATCACACACTGAATTAATCAAGCAATGTGTGAATGTAAAATGAGTTTAGACATTTGAAAGTTAGAAAAATAGTGTAATTTAATGTAAATGATAGCTAAAAAGTGACACATGAGAGAACTATAAAATGCTACCCGTGAACAAGTGGTAGGAAGTGTAAGCAGGCCGTAGTATATGAATGACTCTTATACTAAGGCAAAGAACATAGCAAAGAGAAATAAAACCGTATTTACTTATATCTCAAACATATTTACAGTGGAAAGAAATAATGCAAAACTGACCAAAATGCAACACAATTACTCAATACAAAAACATTAATCACTAAATGATATAGCACCTTGTCAAAATATGAAATCACTTCAGTATGTAACAACCGCATGCTAGCATCACACACTGGATAAGTTATCAAACAGTGTGAATGTATAATGAGTATTAACTTTGTGGATGACTGGATAGTGGTGTAATTGTATAAGTAAATGAAAACTATAAACGATACCCGAATCTACAAAAGTGATAAGGTGTACACAGACTGGTTTAGCAGACTTAGCATATGAATGACTAGAGAAGTAAACAAGAAGAACATAGCAAAGAGAAATATAAACGTATTTACATATATCACATATATATTAACAGTAGAAAGAAATAATGCAATACTGATCAAAAAGCAAAAACGATTACTCAATACAATCAAGCAAACACATGGGGTGTGGGACGGTACCACTTGTCTCTGTAGCCAAGCTGGCAACTCGTTGCATATAAGTTTCTGTTTTGTAACTAGACAGTTTTATAATATCAAAGTTTGTGTAAATAGGTAAGAAGGTTTGCATGGAATATGGAATAAAACAAAAACATAAGACAGAGATGTGAAAAAGAAAGAAAAATTATTGAAAAAAGAGTAAACATTTTTTCCAAGAGATCTTCAATCCGACTTGTTCTAGAAATGCTAGATTTTCAATCCAAAATAAAGAAAAATAGTCAGTAATAATGGTAGAACCTTAAGACTGTAAAACAAGTGAAATGTTTGTCACGATTGTAAATAAATGAAATACAAAGATATAAGACCCTTTATGTATAGTTTGTGAATATTTAATTATGAAATTATATCCCCACTAAATTAGAGTAAAATCAGTATATGCCCAGGCATAAAGTTATGATAACACTAGCTTGCCATTGGTAATGAGTTATCTTGTTGTGGTGGGGTATTTTCCAATTAATTTTCAAAGCAAAACTTTGATGAAAATCTAACAGGTTTTTTTAGAGATGAACAGCAGACAAGGTTTTCAAGTTTCAGACACATGTGACCTTGACCTTTAACATTATGACCCCAAATTACAATATGAACTACTAGACCACATACTGATACTTCCCAGCAAGTTGATGAAAATCTAACACTGGGTTTTGGAGATAAAGGGAGAACAAGGAAAACTGGACAGACAAACATACAACATTGGGTAGACATAATAAATACAACATGATGAACACATATGTACAAGCAATAACAACATTTATATAATTATACATTGTAGTTAAATATTATTACTAAACTGTTTACTTCATATGCAGCTTAATTGCAAAAACATCATCTTTTGTAGTATACACATGAAACTAGGTCAAATCATCCAAGCTTTGTTTTAAAAGAAACTCTTTTGAGCTTAGTCAGTAAAAAAATGTTGAAAGTATGTTGAAATTATGTTAGACCAGTTCTATCAAAAGTTGAACGTAGACTGGGGACACAGCATAGGGCTATCCAAGGAACATTTTTACCAGGTTTGGTTTAAACTGGTCTAGCAGCTTTAGATATAATATCCAAAATGTGTCAGTGAATCAGATGTTGGGTGTAATTTTGGTACAGTACAATCATGTGCCATGTTCATAGCAAATCAGCCAAAGGGTAAATAGATTTTTTTAGAAAATATGTCTGGCAATCAGAAGCCCTAGTGGCTATTTTGGAATTTTGAGTGGGGCTGAGTGGGACTGTCCCCGTCCGCTATTTGGTCGGGACCGGTATTACTTACTTTTAAACCCGGCGTGTTTACATTTGGTGAGAGAAGCGGGAGAATTGCCCGCCGATAGCTGTTCTAAAATTGACGATCATACCTAATAAAAGGTTCCGCAGAACAAATAAAACCTACCAATGGTGCAGGTAAGTGTAACTGTATGCTTGTTTGAACACTGTCGGATATATAACATTGGTGGCAGCGGCGAATTTTAGACTGTTATTTCCCCGACCAAAACGACAAAAGAACGCTGCGTAACCGTCCATTTTTTCGAATGAATCACTCATGCTAGCTTGAATACAGTTGAATCGGGTGTTGTGGTTGCTGGCATTTATCGTAATTAATTCCATACGATTGCATGAGTAAATAAGAGCTAAAGTACAGTACCTGTTTCAAGAAAATCATTTAAAATACGTGTTCTAAGTCTGCACTTACGTGAGGAATGGTTGATTCGTACTCAAGTCATTCCGCCCATAGCATTCCTAAACGGTTACTGGTGTCATTCTTTTATTTCCTAACATTGAGAATTAATTATGATGACAATAATTTAATGTGTAGAGCAATTTTATGCATTCCGGTTTTGATTTTGTCAAGGTTTACTTACAGTTGTGATTTATTAACAGAGAAGTCGTTAATTTTTACCAAATTGTTTCCTCTTTGGTTTGGCAGCTAGTTTTAATGTGATTTGTTCAATATGTTGTTTGTATCTTCTCAAGTTAGAAGTAAATTTATGTTTTATATTTCAGACAATTGTATAACTCACGGAGGTGATAATAATAAAGATGTGTCAAAAACACCCTGGTCGTTTAAAGTCTTGGAGGTTTTGTGGTAGCTAGGAAGAGATTGGTGCATCTACCCATAGTGTTTTCCGTTGATGACACTGCAAAAACATGTTGGTGTGGTGATTTTAAAAAATGTTGGTGTGGTGATGTTAAAATCACCAATGACTTTAAAAAAACCTTTGTTTCTTAACTCTCATTAGGTTACACACATTCTCTTCAATGCATTTAATTTTGTTCAACTTATACCATGGAAGAAAGAAATTTGTGGAGTGCGTGGATGGGCTTCACAGAAAGATCTACTGAGGAGTGCGTGGATGGACTTCACAGAAAGATCTACTGAATTATGGAAATAGTTTAAGTGTGAATTTGTAATTCTATTGTTTATTAATAATGTATCATTTTAAATTCTCTAAGAATTTTCAGTAATGGTCACATGGGTGTGTTCTTTCAAAATGTGTTTATTATTGTCACCATTGCATTTTAAGTACCAAGTATTTTTGTTCATGATGTAGTTCGATTAATATTTAATTGCCAGTTGTGACGTTCTGATCATATGAAAGTATGTGTAAAATTAATTTTTAGGTAAAACTGTAAAACAATGATTTGTCTTATTTTGTTAACTAGGATATGTGTGTATGCTATATTGAGTCAGCTTTATCACAAATATGTAAACTATTTACTTCTATTCTTGAGTCTGTTTGTCACTTTTTCATACCTCGAGGGAAATCTCCCTGCTGGATAGGAATGACAGTCGAAAAAAGTGACCATCAGTCACCAGAATTGTATTCAGATTTTGATCCCCACCAAGGAAATTTTAAGTGGTTGTCATTCTTACCACCCCTAGGGAGATTGTCCTGGAAAAGTCCTAAGTGACTACCTGTGAGGATGTGTTAGTTTATAATTACATTTTAAAAATAAACTTTATTTTTAAAATGTAATTATTTTGTTGTTCTGGAAGACAGATGGATATAGTATAAGTGTTGCCCTTCCTATGGGGTAAAATAGTATACTTTTGTTGTTTGAATAAGCAATCACAAGATTAATCAGGTCACAAGTTTGTTCTGTTGTTTTAACTCATTATGCTAGGAATATTTGCAGATTCTGTCAATATTTCAGTTGTATACCAGTGGTAAATTTCTCTGGTACTCCAGTGGAATACCACTGAAAGTTTAACGCTGGTATTCCAGTGGTATACCAGAGAAATTTACCAGTGGTATTCCACTGGAATACCGGCGGTAAACTTTCAGTGGAATACCAGATATTTTTACTGCTGGAATACCAGCGGTAAACGTTCAGTGGAATACCGGCGGTAAAAATATCTGGTATTCCACTGAAAGTTTACCGCCGGTATTCCACCGGTATTCCACTGGTATTCCACTGGAATACCACTGGTAAATTTCTCTGGTATACCACTTTCAGTGGAATACCGGCGGTAAAAATATCTGGTATTCCACCAAAATTTTACCGATGGTATTCCAGTGGTATACCGGTGTTATACCGGTGGTAATCCACTGAATTTTTTACTGGGGGTGTGACACAATATTTGAGGACAATCATCCAATGAACAAATCTACAAAATGTGATTCAAATTGTCCCAAGTGGTTTTGGAAATGTAAACGTTTACGACAATGCTTGTCACAGTGGGCAACAGATGGTAAGTGATGGCAATAGGTAACTTGGTTCAGGTGAGCAAAAAACATGGAATTCAGCTTACACTTCTGTAAGCGTACACTTAAATATTCAAGCAGATTTGTCTGAAAAGTGTTACTAAATCGATATTCTACTAATAAGGGACATGTGCATTGATACAGAAACAACATATACTTACATGTGCACTATAATACTTAATTCAACAAAAACTTTGTTCCATTTCTTACATATACACATATATGTATAATTGCATATGCAGTGTTAAACAGAGAAATGAAGCCTTAATGAGGTTCATATTAATGTGAAGAACATTACTGAGATATTGCAATATACATATATAATAATATTTCAATTGGGATAGTGATGTGTCGAAAGTATTCATAATTTATCTGTCGGGGGGGGGGGGGGGGGGGGGGTCATTTCGAATGAGTTAAATAATTAAAAAATATCAAAGTGAAACAAACAGCTATAAAACACCGGAAGACTGAGACAAGACATGAATATTGCAAAAGCACATTAACACATTAATCCTAAGACTAGATATCTTACAAACTATCTATATTGTAAGAACAGTATCAAAGACAAGTAAAGTCAACTATCAAAACAGAGTACAACATATTCAAGTAAGAGGCCCAAGCAAATATTAAATCAAAATAAGGGAGGGCTTTGTTTTTTTTAACTTGAGTGCTGACTGTTTTTTTTGCATGTGGTATTTTGTCATATTTAACTTTTGCCATACAGTAAAAAGGCTTATGCACAAATTTTATAAATAGTGTCCCTCAAGTACATTTCATTGCACTAACAAGCTGATTTTATACATTTAAGATTAAAGGGCTGTTCCAGAAAATACTGCGCCGCAGTGGCACTCCACAGGATGCAATATATTACACCCATTACCTACAGAAAGAAATTTACTGCTAATGGTAAATTTCAATTTTTAAAGCCACCAATGAAGAAAATAATACAGTGGCGTGTTAGAGGTTGTTGAGGGGAGTTTTTTTTCTCTCTCTCTGAAACAGTCGTAAAGCAACAATAAAATCCACATTTTTTGTTTCCAGTGTTCCCTCTGCCATTCGCCAATAACATCAAATGTGAAAAAAACAATAATTTGGCAACAGTTTTTCAATTTTGGCAACAAAATTATTCCAAAAGAATACATACTTTTAATAATTTTTCATGCTTTTTATCAAAATTGGCGTGTACTTGGAATATGCCGGAGGGAATCATGTTTTCAAATTAAAAAAAATAGCATCTTCAATACCGGGATATGAATAAATACCGAATGATATCAGAAATGGAAGTATCTAGTTTTTCGCATAAGTTTGATTGCAGTGTCAGTTGTTCCGAATAGATAAGGCTTCACTTTCCTTGTAAGTGCAGGTGCCACTTATTTAAGGTTTACACAAGGCAACAATATGAAGCTCTAAATGTTCATCTTGCATATCTGGGAACATCTGCTTCACCATTCCTACAGGTACCGCAACTACTTTGTCATCTATTGTTAAGAAGGAGAACTCATCTTCTTCCTTACAAACACTATCCACCTCATCAATAACTTCTTCTACTGGAAATTCTGTTTTCTGTTAAAATACAATAGTATAGGTATATTGTGGGGGTATAAATGAAACATATCTAAGAAATATCTGAACAAATTTTGCTATATTTAGGTGTTGAACCTTTCGCCTAGTGTTAAAGCTCTTTCTGATGGAGTGTGAGGATGAGTGACCGACTCATGTTTATGATAAAAATTTTTTATTACTTTGATCTTGCTGCCGCATATCGTCACTTTGACGGTTTGTCGTTCTTTAATTGTGTATTTCTTTACTTTTCTGCTGTAACAATGGATTAAGTTTATTATAACCATGACATATTAATGTCTCCATGTAAAATTTAATGGTATTAAAAAGCATTAGCCAATAACAATATATTTCAAAAGAATCAGTTGACAGCTGCTACAATTATTAAACTAAAACTATCTGAATGGACAAAAATGCCCTTTTTGATGATATTAATACTGTACTACAGTATATGCAGAATTTTTTATTTTAGCTTAAGTTACAGGCGACAGGATTGCAATAATTTGAACTTGCTATTTAAATTTGTATAGCAGAATATCAATGTATCATTTCCTATAATTGCAATAATTAACCTCACAATTTGTCTGTTGTTCAAGACACAACACAAATCAGGGTTCCCACTCTTCCCAGAAAAAAATCAAGGACTCTTCAAAGGGTATTTTCACAAAATTCAAGGACCAAAACAGCATTTGTACTGTTATTTTATTCATTCAACATGTCTTTCAAATTAACTTTTTCCACGAACATTTAAGTATTAAACTTCACATTATGAACTTATATACAGGGAAATGTTACACTCACTTCAACGCGAGTTTTCCAAAGCTTTCAAATTCATCATTTATCTGTTTAAAGTGAGTTTATTATACAGTAGGAGAACCATGTGACATAACATGACTAAGGTCTTGGATGTTGTTGAAAGGGAAACTTCATTTCTGTAGGTATTTATAACACTGTCTGTTATGACGAGTCTCCAGGTTGAAAGGTTTCATTCACACATGTGCACCATAAGGCCACCTAACATTTGTTTGTTGCATCTTCAAAATATATTGTCTTTATTTTGACATTCTCAGTACCTCACATACAGCTTCTTCCTGCAATTTAGCCTTTCCAATGGATAATAATGAATTTTGCCTTTTATCTCAAATAATGTTTTAAAACAGCCATTCATTTGCTGATCGTGTATCTGAAGACATCAATTTGAAGATGTCATCAGACAATTATCTTAATTTAGATTCTCCATCTATCATTGGCAGTGTTTTCCGTGGACTTTTAAAATTGAAGGTCATTTCAATTTCATATCCGAGGGCCATTTCCAAATATTGGAGGTCATACGGGAATATGCTAAATCGAGTCGACGCTTATGTACTTAATCTATGACACATTCAGTCTGCATGTAATAATGAAAGTGAAAGTTGAAACTGAAAGTACATTTTCGGAAAATCGCTGTAAGGTTAGAACATGTGATCGGTGTATTTAATATAACCTGCGAGTTTAAACGTTTACATGTTAATTATCACGCATGTTTGAACAATACATGACTTATTTATGAGGGAAAATACTGCAAAATATTAAACAGAGCACAGAGACGAAAAATGTAGGTCAACCACGCGATGGGTCAACCACAATGTTGAAACGATAAAATTCAACAACTATACAGTTGAAAAGATTAGTAAATGACATAAATCATAATATACAACAAAATCACATACCTTAATTTAGCTTTTGTAGCCTACAACAGCAATAATGACGTTACAACGCACACTCGTTCGTTTCTCGACATAGATTCACGCCGGCCTGCGCATGCGCACAATAGGCTCTGTTCGATTTTTTCCCACTTTTTTCTAAACCGAGTCCATTGCACAACGAGGCTAACATAATTCAATATGCCCGGCGTTGACACGCCGTGCAAATAAGGATGCACATGACACAATAAGTTGTCTACATGATATAATAAAGGATGCACATAGCACAATAAGTTATCTACATGATATAATAAAGGATGCACATAACACAATAAGTTGACTACATGATATAAAGATGTATCTACATGATATAATAAAGGATGCACATAGCACAATAAGTTGACTACATGATATAAAGTTGTATTTCCATGATATAATAAAGTATGCACATAACATAATAAAATAAAGTCATGTTTGTTGAACACGAAAAATCAGTCAATGGCGCTACCGGAAATCGAACCCGGGTCTACGGATTGCCGGTCCGTTATGCTAACCACTACCCCACAGCGACGTGTAAATTTAAGTTGATTAAGGTAAACTACACTTTGGACGAAGTTCGGGGCATTTTTTTACATCCGCCACACAACACTTAACACCAGCTGTAGTAATATTGAATTTGTGGAACACGAACAATCAGTCAATGGCGCTACCGGGATTCGAACCCGGGTCTACGGATTGCCGGTCCGTTATGCTAACCACTACACTCTACATGACATATCAATGTTTTACGGTTATAGGTATTCAGTTGATTGTATTGTTAAATATATTTAATAAATGTGATGGGATACCAGCTTTGCAAACTGTTACAAAATAAATATAAAACAAACGTGAAATCATAACAATAATCGCAAGTGGTTAACCATAAATGCTTCTTAGCATTATTGAATATTGTATTTCTAAGTCTTACTGCGTCACTATAGACGGTGTAAAATCTTTGAATTTTAGCAAAATATGCAAGGCAGATGTTCAAATATATCATTTTTGCAGGATTTAAGCATGAATTGCAATATTTGTATATTTACATGTATCTTTTTATCAAGTTATTACTTATTTCTAAGAGTCTTAAATGTTTCCAATCACTTTAAATGCGAGAGATTAATGCGGAGTTTACCATTTTGAACGAATAAACCACATTACTTATAGACATTTCAAATAATTGTAATATTAATACCTTCCTCATTAGTTTTAATACAGTCCTTCTATATACACTGTATCACAAAAACGTTACATCAAAATAACCACACCTTATACTAAATGTTGTAAATCTCTTCTATTTATCTTTCGATGTCTTCTGTGTGCCAGGATAGAAGTGTTGTGTGAAACTGCAAGAGCAAGTCTGAATCGTTTGGAAACCCGAGAAAATTATTTTGGTGTGTTGAGCTTGTAATCAATACATATACTCGCACTTTGCAAACACTACACGATTCCACAACTCTTACAGCACCGCGTGTGTTTGTATAAAATGACAAACCAGGACTTCACAACTCTAACAACACCGCGTGTGTTTGTATAACATGACAAACCAGGACTCCACAACTCTTACAACACCGCGTGTGTTTGTATAACATGACAAACCAGGACTCCACAACTCTAACAACACCGCGTGTGTTTGAATAAAATGACAAACCAGGAATACACAACTCTAACAACACCGCGTGTGTTTGTATAACATGACAAACCAGGACTCCACAACTCTTACAACACCGCGTGTGTTTGTATAAAATGACAAACCAGGACTCCACAACTCTTACAACACCGCGTGTGTTTGTATAAAATGACAAACCAGGACTCCACAACCCTTACAACACCGCGTGTGTTTGTATAACATCACAAACCAGGACTCCACAACTCTTACAACACCGCGTGTGTTTGTATAACATGACAAACCAGGACTCCACAACTCTTACAACACCGCGTGTGTTTGTATAAAATGGCAAACCAGGACTCCACAACCCTTACAACACCGCGTGTGTTTGTATAACATGACAAACCAGGACTCCACAACTCTTACAACACCGCGTGTGTTTGTATAACATGACTAACCAGGACTCCACAACTCTTACAACACCGCGTGTGTTTGTATAACATGACAAACCAGGACTCCACAACTCTTACAACACCGCGTGTGTTTGTATAACATGACAAACCAGGACTCCACAACTCTAACAACACCGCGTGTGTTTGTATAAAATGGCAAACCAGGACTCCACAACTCTTAAAACACCGCGTGTGTTTGTATAAAATGGCAAACCAGGACTCCACAACTCTTACAACACCGCGTGTGTTTGTATAAAATGGCAAACCAGGACTCCACAACTCTTACAACACCGCGTGTGTTTGTATAACATGACAAACCAGGACTCCACAACTCTTACAACACCGCGTGTGTTTGTATAACATGACAAACCAGGACTCCACAACCCTTACAGCACCGCGTGTGTTTGTATAAAATGACAAACCAGGACTCCACAACTCTTACAACACCGCGTGTGTTTGTATAACATGACAAACCAGGACTCCACAACTCTTACAACACCGCGTGTGTTTGTATAACATGACAAACCAGGACTCCACAACTCTAACAACACCGCGTGTGTTTGTATAAAATGACAAACCAGGACTCCACAACTAACAACAGCGCGTGTGTTTGTATAAAATGACAAACCAGGAGTATTTATACCGTACTTCTCATTGATCGTTATCACTTGATTCGTAAATCAAGTATATATATTTAACCTTGCTTAATTCAACATTGTAAATTATACAACATATCGTGTTCATAC
This sequence comes from Mactromeris polynyma, assembly GCA_032209605.1. Classification (NCBI taxonomy): domain Eukaryota; kingdom Metazoa; phylum Mollusca; class Bivalvia; order Venerida; family Mactridae; genus Mactromeris; species Mactromeris polynyma. Next base: position 63,093 of record JASFXZ010000146.1, read on the forward strand.
ATTTATTTTGTACGATTAAACTTGTTGACATTACAATTCGTGTTTATTGTTTTAAGCATTGTTATTTTCCTAGCTAGATTTTATCCTGATCCTGACAAGCGTTGTTAACCACACCAACCGATAATTGAATTTATTAATGTCTATCGTGCGAGTGTTATGTCGAGATTCTCGTATTGATCATTTTCACTTGTCGCTGCTAACCATACGGTTGCAGCCAGTCATTGTAAAGGTCGTAGTTTTCACGCGCGAGCTCTACAAGGGGAAGCCTATGGCGTCTTCTGTGCCGCTGTCGATGCCTCCATTGCTGCTGAATCAGTTATTTCAATTTTAAATAACATTAAAACATAACAAAATATACTATCATTTTTCTTCAACTTGTTTTTTTAATTATGATATTAAATTTCTAGCTAGAATTCTATTATTTATGCAGCTCTCGCACTGGGTGGTGAGGGTTAGGGGATGTATATTACACGGTTGTCTAAATATTGTTTTATATTACATGTGATATAAGCGATTCTACCAGCGATCAGAGCCCGATTCCATGGACGTTGTTCCAATCTGAAAATCCAATCTGATGATCGTTTAGACGGGATATTACCAATGCAAATCCAAAACACAAACAAAACGTACGGGTGTAATCAGCATGTCTTGTAAATTTTTGAAATTTCAATTATTGTTGCAATGTTTTTAAGACTGATCGGGCACAGGGTCGTATCTTGCATCTACTATCTTCGCCCAGCGGACGACGCAAGTCAGACAACAGAAACTGGGGTCTTAAACTTACATACACTACATTTGTCGAGAGGACGACGTTTGTCAAATAACAGAAACTGGGGTCTTAAACTTACATCCACTACCTTTGTCGAGAGGACGACGTTTGTCAAACAACAGAAACTGGGGTCTTAAACTTACATACACTACCTTTGTCGAGAGGACGACGTTTGTCAAACAACAGAAACTGGGGTCTTAAACTTACATACACTACCTTTGTCGAGAGGACGACGTTTGTCAAACAACAGAAACTGGGGTCTTAAACTTACATACACTACCTTTGTCGAGAGGACGACGTTTGTCAAACAACAGAAACTGGGGTCTTAAACTTACATACACTACCTTTGTCGAGAGGACGACGTTTGTCAAACAACAGAAACTGGGGTCTTAAACTTACATACACTACCTTTGTCGAGCGGACGACGTTTGTCAAACAACAGAAACTGGGGTCTTAAACTTACATACACTGCCATTGTCGAGCGGACGACGTTTGTCAAACAACAGAAACTGGGGTCTTAAACTTACACCCACTGCCTTTGTCGAGAGGACGACGTTTGTCAGATAACAGAAACTGGGGTCTTAAACTTACATACACTACCTTTGTCGAGAGGACGACGTTTGTCAGACAACAGAAACTGGGGTCTTAAACTTACATCCACTGCCTTTGTCGAGAGGACGACGTTTGTCAGATAACAGAAACTGGGGTCTTAAACTTACATCCACTACCTTTGTCAAGCGGACGACGTTTGTCAGATAACAGAAACTGGGGTCTTAAACTTACATACATTACATTTGTCGAGCGGACGACGTTCGTCAGAAAACTGGGGGTCTTAAACTTAAATACACTGCCTTTGTCGAGAGGACAACGTTTGTCAGACAACTGGGGGTCTTAAACTTACATACACTGCCTTTGTCGAGAGGACGACGTTTGTCAGATAACAGAAACTGGGGTCTTAACCTTACATACACTACCTTTGTCGAGAGGACAACGTTTGTCAGACAACAGAAAATGCGGTCTTAAACTTACATCCACTGCCTTTGTCGAGAGGACGACGTTTGTTAGATAACAGAAACTGGGATCTTAAACTTACATACACTACCTTTGTCGAGAGGACGACGTTTGTCAGACAACAGAAACTGGGGTCTTAAACTTACATACACTACCTTTGTCGAGAGGACGACGTTTGTCAGACAACAGAAACTGGGATCTTAAACTTACATACACTACCTTTGTCGAGAGGACGACGTTTGTCAGACAACAGAAACTGGGATCTTAAACTTACATACACTACCTTTGTCGAGAGGACGACGTTTGTCAAACAACAGAAACTGGGATCTTAAACTTACATACACTACCTTTGTCGAGAGGACGACGTTTGTCAGACAACAGAAACTGGGATCTTAAACTTACATACACTACCTTTGTCGAGAGGACGACGTTTGTCAGACAACAGAAACTGGGGTCTTAAACTTACATCCACTACCTTTGTCGAACGGACGACGTTTGTCAAACAACAGAAAATGCGGTCTTAAACTTACACCCACTACCTTTGTCGAGAGGACGACGTTTGTCAAACAACAGAAACTGGGGTCTTAAACTTACACCCACTGCCTTTGTCGAGAGGACGACGTTTGTCAGATAACAGAAACTGGGGTCTTAAACTTACATACACTACATTTGTCGAGAGGACGACGTTTGTCAAATAACAGAAACTGGGGTCTTAAACTTACATCCACTACCTTTGTCGAGAGGACGACGTTTGTCAAACAACAGAAACTGGGGTCTTAAACTTACATACACTACCTTTGTCGAGAGGACGACGTTTGTCAAATAACAGAAACTGGGGTCTTAAACTTACATACACTGCCTTTGTCGAGCGGACGACGTTTGTCAAACAACAGAAACTGGGGTCTTAAACTTACATACACTAACTTTGTCGAGAGGACGACGTTTGTCAAACAACAGAAACTGGGGTCTTAAACTTACATACACTACATTTGTCGAGAGGACGACGTTTGTCAAATAACAGAAACTGGGGTCTTAAACTTACATCCACTACCTTTGTCGAGAGGACGACGTTTGTCAAACAACAGAAACTGGGGTCTTAAACTTACATACACTACCTTTGTCGAGAGGACGACGTTTGTCAAACAACAGAAACTGGGGTCTTAAACTTACATACACTGCCTTTGTCGAGCGGACGACGTTTGTCAAACAACAGAAACTGGGGTCTTAAACTTACATACACTACCTTTGTCGAGAGGACGACGTTTGTCAAACAACAGAAACTGGGGTCTTAAACTTACATACACTACCTTTGTCGAGAGGACGACGTTTGTCAAACAACAGAAACTGGGGTCTTAAACTTACATACACTACCTTTGTCGAGAGGACGACGTTTGTCAAACAACAGAAACTGGGGTCTTAAACTTACATACACTACCTTTGTCGAGCGGACGACGTTTGTCAAACAACAGAAACTGGGGTCTTAAACTTACATACACTGCCATTGTCGAGCGGACGACGTTTGTCAAACAACAGAAACTGGGGTCTTAAACTTACACCCACTGCCTTTGTCGAGAGGACGACGTTTGTCAGACAACAGAAACTGGGGTCTTAAACTTACATCCACTGCCTTTGTCGAGGGGACGACGTTTGTCAGATAACAGAAACTGGGGTCTTAAACTTACATACACTACCTTTGTCGAGAGGACGACGTTTGTCAGACAACAGAAACTGGGGTCTTAAACTTACATCCACTGCCTTTGTCGAGAGGACGACGTTTGTCAGATAACAGAAACTGGGGTCTTAAACTTACATACATTACATTTGTCGAGCGGACGACGTTCGTCAGAAAACTGGGGGTCTTAAACTTAAATACACTGCCTTTGTCGAGAGGACAACGTTTGTCAGACAACTGGGGGTCTTAAACTTACATACACTGCCTTTGTCGAGAGGACGACGTTTGTCAGGTAACAGAAACTGGGGTCTTAAACTTACATACACTACCTTTGTCGAGAGGACGACGTTTGTCAGACAACAGAAAATGCGGTCTTAAACTTACATCCACTGCCTTTGTCGAGAGGACGACGTTTGTTAGATAACAGAAACTGGGATCTTAAACTTACATACACTACCTTTGTCGAGAGGACGACGTTTGTCAGACAACAGAAACTGGGGTCTTAAACTTACATACACTACCTTTGTCGAGAGGACGACGTTTGTCAGACAACAGAAACTGGGATCTTAAACTTACATACACTACCTTTGTCGAGAGGACGACGTTTGTCAGACAACAGAAACTGGGATCTTAAACTTACATACACTACCTTTGTCGAGAGGACGACGTTTGTCAAACAACAGAAACTGGGATCTTAAACTTACATACACTACCTTTGTCGAGAGGACGACGTTTGTCAGACAACAGAAACTGGGATCTTAAACTTACATACACTACCTTTGTCGAGAGGACGACGTTTGTCGTCAAACAACAGAAACTGGGGTCTTAAACTTACATACACTACCTTTGTCGAGAGGACGACGTTTGTCAAACAACAGAAACTGGGGTCTTAAACTTACATACACTACCTTTGTCGAGAGGACGACGTTTGTCAAACAACAGAAACTGGGGTCTTAAACTTACAAACACTATCTTTGTCGAGAGGACGACGTTTGTCAAACTACAGAAACTGGGGTCTTAAACTTACATGCACTACCTTTGTCGAGAGGACGACGTTTGTCAAACAACAGAAACTGGGGTCTTAAACTTACATACACTGCCTTTGTCGAGAGGACGACGTTTGTCAAACAATAGAAACTGGGGTCTTAAACTTACAAACACTACTTTTGTCGAGAGGACGACGTTTGTCAAACAACAGAAACTGGGGTCTTAAACTTACATACACTACCTTTGTCGAGAGGACGACGTTTGTCAAACAACAGAAACTGGGGTCTTAAACTTACATACACTACCTTTGTAGAGAGGACGACGTTTGTCAGATAACAGAAACTGAGGTCTTAAACTAACACCCACTACCTTTGTCGAGAGGACGACGTTTGTCAAACAACAGAAACTGGGATCTTAAACTTACATACACTACCTTTGTCGAGAGTACGACGTTTGTCAAACAACAGAAACTGGGATCTTAAACTTACACCCACTACCTTTGTCGAGAGGACGACGTTTGTCAGACAACAGAAACTGGGATCTTAAACTTACATACACTGCCTTTGTCGAGAGGACGACGTTTGTCAAACAACAGAAACTGGGATCTTAAACTTACATCCACTACCTTTGTCGAGAGGACGACGTTTGTCAAACAACAGAAACTGGGATCTTAAACTTACATACACTGCCTTTGTCGAGAGGACGACGTTTGTCAAACAACAGAAACTGGGATCTTAAACTTACATACACTACCTTTGTCGAGCGGACGACGTTTGTCAAACAACAGAAACTGGGATCTTAAACTTACATACACTGCCTTTGTCGAGAGGACGACGTTTGTCAAACAACAGAAACTGGGATCTTAAACTTACATACACTACCTTTGTCGAGAGGACGACGTTTGTCAGATAACAGAAACTGGGATCTTAAACTTACACCCACTACCTTTGTCGAGAGGACGACGTTTGTCAGATAACAGAAACTGGGATCTTAAACTTACATACACTACCTTTGTCGAGAGGACGACGTTTGTCAAACAACAAAAACTGGGATCTTAAACTTACATACACTACCTTTGCCCAGCGGACCACCTATGTCGGACTAAGCCAACTCAACAACATTTTAATCGGTGTCTAGTCATGTATATGATTGTTGATCAAAATAAACGTGTACCTCTTCAATAGCTTTTGATCAGTTAGTTGTATTTTTATGGAAGATTGTACTTGATATATTACATCACGTCTGCAACATATTTGCATTATTCTAGCAGTATTAGTCAAATAAGGCACTGTTCGATACAGTCATTATTGCCACCACAGAGCGTTGCGACAACGACATCAATGTTGTGTAACCAGTGTCCCTCAGCTTGCACACCTAGGGGAAGCTCAATTGCTGTCCAGTTTATCATATATATCACTGTGATATATACAGTGATGGCTGTATGTCTTGAGGGCTGTCAGCTTTAACGGTATGTATACAATATGTACCTCTAATGAATACGGTAAGGAGAACTATGTATACTAATGTTTTAAAAACGGACACGTTTACAAAAGACATACGTCTAGCTTCACATAATGGAGAAATAGTTAATATTACAGCAGATGGACTTATGTAGAAATTATACCATTTAGACCGTACTCTGCATTTTTAAATGGGGATAGTTCAAGCGGCGTTGAATGTCTTATTGATAAAATTAATGCGGCGATTACACATTTACATGGATCAACAATATAAAACACATTACCCAGGTATCATTGAAATGAAATCCAAACCATTTGAAGATGTTATAAAAGTCAATGCATTATCATCCGTCGTAGTGTACTGTAAATAAAAGTATGAAATAATTATTTTCAAAAGATATACAAGTAAATACGAATCACATTAAGTTTCAAGTGTTTGACTACAGAACATTTATTCTGATAAACTTATGACATAATCTCATAGTGCTGATTTACCGCGTACAGTCAGAACGGATATTGCATTGTAAAATTCAATTATATTCTTACGAATGACTTCACTTCTGCATTCAGTTCGATATGATGGTAAATTAAGGTATTGTTTTGTTAGGTAACATAATTATGTTGGTTTGAGAAACTTAACCGTAACAACACTTATTTAATGTGTATGTCAACTTGTATAAAACTTGATGTATATACATGTAACTTGTACTGGATTCTATGACCTGTGTATAACAAGACTAGACAAAAACTCACACTGCAATCGACCACGTATCTTTAGAATGGCAACTTTCTGTTGTAACCAACCAGATTACGCCATATAATCACGTGATCATTATTATCTTGCGTCCTGACAGGCAGCGCACTGACTTTTTTTTTCATATCATTTCAGTTGCAAACAAGAACTAGAGATAAAGAAGTTAAACACATTGTTTAAAATTGTTATATCTGAAAGCAATGGCATAGAGGATTATATTCAAGGTATTTATTTCTGTCCAGATGTTTGAACTACATGTATTTTCATAGTTCAGATTTATTATAGATCTAATTTCATTGTGTTTAAACATCATAAAAAAATATTAGACGAATCAGAATTTTTTATATGAAAACCCCCAGTCTTATATACATGTTACGTCGAGTACGCAGCGACAGAACATAGAGAGTTCAATTAATCCATATCTATGATCAAACACTTAAAATGTAAATATGGAAACAGCATGCAATCGTCGTTTTTAGTAACTAGTGTTTAATTTGTAAGTTTGACGTAAACCATGTATTTTCTTTATCTGGCTGTTAAGTGCATAATTATGATCTATACACTGAATGATTATGCCATGTGTTTACTGAAATAATGACACACATGTTATAATAATTGCATATATATTTAAACTTAACATTTTGATTTTATATGATTTAAAAACGTCGCTTATTGCGTGTATCTAATCACTTTTCTGTATTAGTTACGGGTATAGGTTCTGTTTGTAATATATATTCTTATTTTGTATTTAATGTCGTATTTCTGAGTTGATGTGAATATAGGAAAATGATCAGTATAAACATATAGTACCTCCCTTCTAGTATTGTATAATGATCTGTACAAACATATAGCACCTCCCTCCCTAGTAGTGTACGATGATCTGTACAAACATATAGCACCTCCCTCCCTAGTAATGTATGATGATCTGTACAAACATATAGCACCTCACTCCCTAGTAATGTATGATGATCTGTACAAACATATAGCACCTCACTCCCTAGTAATGTACGATGATCTGTACAAACATATAGCACCTCACTCCTTAGTAATGTACGATGATCTGTACAAACATATAGCACCTCACTCCCTAGTAGTGTACGATGATCTGTACAAACATATAGTACCTCCCTCCCTAGTAATGTACAATGATCTGTACACACATATAGCACCTCCCTTCTAGTATTGTATAATGATCTGTACAAACATATAGCACCTCACTCCCTAGTAATGTACGATGATCTGTACAAACATATAGCACCTCACTCCCTAGTAATGTACGATGATCTGTACAAACATATAGCACCTCACTCCCTAGTAATGTACGATGATCTGTACAAACATATAGCACCTCACTCCCTAGTATTGTATAATGATCTGTACAAACATATAGCACCTCACTCCCTAGTAATGTACGATGATCTGTACAAACATATAGCACCTCACTCCCTAGTAGTGTACGATGATCTGTACAAACATATAGCACCTCCCTTCTAGTATTGTATAATGATCTGTACAAACATATAGCACCTCACTCCTTAGTAATGTACGATGATCTGTACAAACATATAGCACCTCACTCCCTAGTAGTGTACGATGATCTGTACAAACATATAGCACCTCACTCCTTAGTAATGTACGATGATCTGTACAAACATATAGCACCTCACTCCTTAGTAATGTACGATGATCTGTACAAACATATAGCACCTCACTCCTTAGTAATGTACGATGATCTGTACAAACATATAGCACCTCACTCCTTAGTAATGTACGATGATCTGTACAAACATATAGCACCTCACTCCCTAGTAGTGTACGATGATCTGTACAAACATATAGTACCTCCCTTCCTAGTAGTGTACGGTGATCTGTACAAACATATAGCACCTCACTCCCTAGTAATGTACGATGATCTGTACAAACATATAGCACCTCCCTTCTAGTATTGTATAATGATCTGTACAAACATATAGCACCTCCCTCCCTAGTAATGTACAATGATCTGTACACACATATAGCACCTCCCTTCTAGTATTGTATAATGATCTGTACAAACATATAGCACCTCCCTCCCTAGTAGTGTACGACGATCTGTACAAACATATAGCACCTCACTCCCTAGTAATGTATGATGATCTGTACAAACATATAGTACCTCACTCCCTAGTATTGTACGATGATCTGTACAAACATATAGTACCTCACTCCCTAGTAATGTACGATGATCTGTACAAACATATAGTACCTCACTCCCTAGTAATGTACGATGATCTGTACAAACATATAGCACCTCACTCCCTAGTAATGTACGATGATCTGTACAAACATATAGCACCTCACTCCCTAGTAGTGTACGATGATCTGTACAAACATATAGTACCTCCCTTCCTAGTAGTGTACGGTGATCTGTACAAACATATAGTACCTCACTCCCTAGTAATGTACGATGATCTGTACAAACATATAGTACCTCACTCCCTAGTAATGTACGATGATCTGTACAAACATATAGTACCTCACTCCCTAGTAGTGTACGATGATCTGTACAAACATATAGCACCTCACTCCCTAGTAGTGTACGATGATCTGTACAAACATATAGCACCTCACTCCCTAGTAGTGTACGATGATCTGTACAAACATATAGTACCTCACTCCCTAGTAGTGTACGATGATCTGTACAAACATATAGCACCTCACTCCCTAGTAGTGTACGATGATCTGTACAAACATATAGTACCTCACTCCCTAGTAATGTATGATGATCTGTACAAACATATAGCACCTCCCTTCTAGTATTGTATAATGATCTGTACAAACATATAGCACCTCCCTCCCTAGTAATGTACAATGATCTATACACACATATAGCACCTCCCTTCTAGTATTGTATAATGATCTGTACAAACATATAGCACCTCCCTCCCTAGTAGTGTACGACGATCTGTACAAACATATAGCACCTCACTCCCTAGTAATGTACGATGATCTGTACAAACATATAGTACCTCACTCCCTAGTAATGTACGATGATCTGTACAAACATATAGCACCTCACTCCCTAGTAGTGTACGATGATCTGTACAAACATATAGTACCTCACTCCCTAGTAGTGTACGATGATCTGTACAAACATATAGCACCTCACTCCCTAGTAGTGTACGATGATCTGTACAAACATATAGTACCTCACTCCCTAGTAATGTATGATGATCTGTACAAACATATAGTACCTCACTCCCTAGTAATGTACGATGATCTGTACAAACATATAGCACCTCCCTTCTAGTATTGTATAATGATCTGTACAAACATATAGCACCTCCCTCCCTAGTAATGTACAATGATCTGTACACACATATAGCACCTCCCTTCTAGTATTGTATAATGATCTGTACAAACATATAGCACCTCCCTCCCTAGTAGTGTACGACGATCTGTACAAACATATAGCACCTCACTCCCTAGTAATGTATGATGATCTGTACAAACATATAGTACCTCACTCCCTAGTATTGTACGATGATCTGTACAAACATATAGTACCTCACTCCCTAGTAATGTACGATGATCTGTACAAACATATAGTACCTCACTCCCTAGTAATGTACGATGATCTGTACAAACATATAGCACCTCACTCCCTAGTAATGTACGATGATCTGTACAAACATATAGCACCTCACTCCCTAGTAGTGTACGATGATCTGTACAAACATATAGTACCTCCCTTCCTAGTAGTGTACGGTGATCTGTACAAACATATAGTACCTCACTCCCTAGTAATGTACGATGATCTGTACAAACATATAGTACCTCACTCCCTAGTAATGTATGATGATCTGTACAAACATATAGCACCTCACTCCCTAGTAATGTACGATGATCTGTACAAACATATAGTACCTCACTCCCTAGTAATGTACGATGATCTGTACAAACATATAGTACCTCCCTTCCTAGTAGTGTACGGTGATCTGTACAAACATAGCACCTCACTCCCTAGTATTGTATAATGATCTGTACACACATATAGCACCTCCATCCCTAGTATTGTACGATGATCTGTACAAACATATAGTACCTCCATCCCTAGTATTGTATAATGATCTGTACACACATATAGCACCTCCATCCCTAGTATTGTACGATGATCTGTACAAACATATAGCACCTCACTCCCTAGTAGTGTACGATGACTGTACACACATATAGCACCTCCATCCCTAATAGTGTACGATGATCTGTACAAACATATAGTACCTCCCTCCCTAGTATTGTATAATGATCTGTACACCAATATATGCTCATATTACATACACACATACACTGAACACAATTTCTAAACGTCCATGTTATAGAACACAAATTTAAGAAAAGGGTTTCATATGCCGAATTTAAATTTGGCATTCTAGTATTATACATAGTACTCTTTCGACTTTCGCAAAGAAAATACCTATTTATCGTCATGGTTGATCACGCGTGACGGTGAGTACGATTTTCAAATTTTAGCACAAGGATCACGTGTACTGTACACGTGATCCTCGTGCTAAAAGACGGCCATGGCGCGTTCTTCAGTGTTCTATGGCGGCATAATTTCTGATTTTCGTGTTGGACATACAACATGGATTACATTGAAATGAATTTCACCGCTTACTACATAGTACACGTGATCCTCGTGCCAAACGTTGAAATTTGTATTCTATAACATGGACGTTTAGAAAAGATTTTCAGTGTATATCCGTGAAATTCGTGATGCGATTTTTTATGGTTGGTCATCTTCGAATTCTATGTCAGGGATGTTATAGTACATTATAATTCCACTCGATCTACATCCCTGCCTTCATATTGTGCCACCATCATTAACCAAACGTATAAAACTCAAACTCTGACTAGACAAGCCAGGCAGTTTGCCTTCTTACATACACTATGTTACAACGTCACATTGTTCTTGTCTTTGCAGAATGATTCAAATGCTTTCTGCATCTGTTTCACTATAGTAAAATATATAACTGGCTATATAACCCTTTTAGCATCTTTTTATGCAATACGGTAGTCGTATACTTTCTACGACATTGTTTAGTGCACTCAGAATATAGAAACAAAATCATATCAGTCAAATCATTGTATTTAATGTTATTAAATATGTTGATATTATACTGAGTGTCGAATGAAATATTTTTTTGGATTGTCAAAAGTTATCAAATTATTAAACGAATATAAAACACTTGTGCTAGAAATGATAAATGGCGACCTAGGGTATTACTTCACTTCATTGAATGGATTCTGCTGTAAAGTTCGATACAGAAATATTGGATATGTAAATAAGGTAATCCTTCAATAAACCTAACTTGAATTAATGAATCGATTCGCGCACAATTTATCATGTTTTCAGCTTGTTAGGACTCTGATCAAACATGGATTTACAGAATAATGACCAGCTGATGTGTCGTTTTATGATGAATGAAAGACTGTTTTAACTACTTTCTATGTATGTGAAATGTGACTTTGAAATTCTGTGTATTGAACATTTAACTGCCATTGTTTCGTTGTTCTTACATGAAGGCCCGACTGATTGTTTCGTTGTTCTTACATGAAGGCCCGACTGATTGTTTCGTTGTTCTTACATGAAGGCCCGACTGATTGTTTCGTTGTTCTTACATGAAGGCCCGACTGATTGTTTCGTTGTTCTTACATGAAGGCCCGACTGATTGTTTCGTTGTTCTTACATGAAGGCCCGACTGATTGTTTCGTTGTTCTTACATGAAGGCCCGACTGATTTAGTTTGCTTGTTTATAATGTTCTCTTTGTAAGTTTCCTTCTATAAATAAAGATTATAATAATTATTATGACCGATCACACCTAATTATTTATCCCAATTAGTTTTCTTAAATATTTCACTATTGACCAAGAACAGTTCTCTGAAATTATTAATCATACCTTAAGAACCATCATCTTTGTATGTGGGGCGTTGGACAACTCAGTAATGTAAAATAGTTCACTTGAATTTCGTCTGGTTTATGTTATATCATAATACATGAAGAACATGAGTTAGTCTAGATGGTAAGTTACAGCTTACTTGTTCCGTCAATAAAATTGCGAGTGTTACCGACGAATAAGACTTTCACCATATCTATATAGCTGGTGGATCTAACACGAGTGTTTATGTTTAATTGAATTTTTTGAACGAGTCGGTCAAAATGATATAATGCGAGGCTTTAGTGATTCGGTCGGGAAAATAATAAACGATTTTCAAAAATAAAACGACGATTAATACCGATAATTACACCAGATTTAATGTCTGCCTATGCTGAACCTTAACACAAAACAAATAATAAACAACATTATTAATTTAATAACATTGAAGAAGTTCAAAAAATAGTGCAGTTGCACACGCCTGCTGTGACGTCGAATCCGTAACGACACCGAGTCAATACTAATGTAAAATCATCTGAGGTACTTAAACATATCTACGTTGACTCAGTTTTCTCTGAAGATGGATTGCATCAGCATGTGGACTATTCTGATTGATGTTGACATTAAAACTCCACCATGGCATGTATGATGGACAGGACCAGCGGACATCTCCAGACAGGCTGAAATGTGCACTCATGTCGGATTTGAAGCACGTGGTTAGAATTTGGATCAACTTTCGTTTATGAAGCCGTTTGATTTTAGACGATTGCAAAATGCTACATATTTGTCGTTGACCGATACGCGAAAGTCGGCCATGTTTGTTTGGGTTTCTGACAGCGCGTATTAATATTTAATCTCTTCCCTATGAAGCGCACTCGATGTTAATTAACAGCTTGTATAATCACTGCATCCGGCTTTGACGTTTTTTAATTTGTAAATCAGATGGCATGCTGCGCGTGCGCTGTTGGATACCGATCACGCGTACACCGCAATATCTAGCATAGTGTATTTAACATTATTATTAATATATGGAAAAAACTGACAGTTAAAAATGACAACACAAATGAGCACCGACATTAAATCTAAAAAGTGGGTTCGAAAGTTCACATTTTGAACCCTAAACTATCTCTGTACACTGTATCTTTAATGGAAAGTATTTAAATTCAGAGATATGGTTTAAGCCCCTTCTTAGTTCAATGTAAAAAGGTGACAATGGAGTAGAAATCACAGCAACATAATATTTATACCATTGTAAAGTGAAACGTTTGATCTCTAACATTTGTTTGCACACGAAAGATACCTTTAACATATTTCGATTTATCGCGGCATATCGCCTTCTGTACTGAACATTGCCTTCAGTACTGAATATCGCCTTCTGTCATGAATATCGCCTTCTGTACTGAATATCGCCTTCTGTACCGAATATCGCGTTCTGTACCGAATATCGCGTTCTGTACCGAATATCGCGTTCTGTACTGAATATCGCCTTCTGTACCGAATATCGCGTTCTGTACCGAATATCGCGTTCTGTACCGAATATCGCGTTCTGTACTGAATATCGCCTTCTGTACCGAATATTGCGTTCTGTACTATATATCGCCTTCTGTACCGAACTTATCCTCAGTACCGAATATCGCGTTCTGTACTGAACTTATCCTCAGTACCGAATATCGCCTTCTGTACCGAACTTATCCTCAGTACCGAATATCACGTTCTGTACCGAACTTATCCTCAGTACTGAATATCGCGTTCTGTACCGAATATCGCGTTCTGTACCGAATATCGCGTTCTGTACTGAATATCGCCTTCTGTACTGAATATCGCCTTATGTACCGAATATCGCGTTCTGTACCGAATATCGCGTTCTGTACTGAATATCGCCTTCTGTACCGAATATCGCGTTCTGTACCGAATATCGCGTTCTGTACTGAATATCGCCTTCTGTACCGAATATCGCGTTCTGTACTATATATCGCCTTCTGTACAGAACTTATCCTCAGTACCGAATATCGCGTTCTGTACTGAATATCGTCTTCTGTACTGAATATCGCCTTATGTACCGAATATCGCGTTCTGTACCGAATATCGCGTTCTGTACCGAATATCGCCTTCTGTACTGAATATCGCCTTCTGTACCGAATATCGCGTTCTGTACTATATATCGCCTTCTGTACCGAACTTATCCTCAGTACCGAATATCGCGTTCTGTACTGAACTTATCCTCAGTACCGAATATCGCCTTCTGTACCGAACTTATCCTCAGTACCGAATATCATGATCTGTACCGAACTTATCCTCAGTACTGAATATTGCGTTCTGTACCGAATATCGCGTTCTGTACCGAATATCGCGTTCTGTACTGAATATCGCCTTCTGTACTGAATATCGCCTTATGTACCGAATATCGCGTTCTGTACTGAATATCGCCTTCTGTACCGAACTTATCCTCAGTACCGAATATCGCGTTCTGTACCGAACTTATCCTCAGTACTGAATATCGCCTTCTGTACCGAATATCGCGTTCTGTACTGAATATCATCTTCTGTACCGAACTTATACTCAGTATCGAATATCGCGTTCTGTACCGAATACCGCGTTCTGTACTGAATATCGCCTTCTGTACTGAAATCGCGTTCTGTAGTGAATATCACCTTCTGTATCGAACTTTTTTTCTCAGTACCGAATATCGTGTTCTGTACCGAATACCGCGTTCTGTACTGAATATCGCCTTCTGTACTGAATATCGCCTTTCTATATCGAATATCGCGTTCTGTACTGAATATCGCCTTCTGTACCGAACTTATCCTCAGTACCGATTATAGCGTTCTGTACTGATTATCGCCTTCTGTACCGAATATCGCGTGCTGTACCGAATATCGCCCTCTGTACCGAATATCTAATTCTGTCATGAATATCGCCTTCTGTACCGAACTTATCCTCAGTACCGAATATCGCAGTCTGTACCGAATATCACGTTCTGTACTGAATATCGCCTTCTGTACTGAATATCGCATTCTGTACCGAATATCGCATTCTGTACTGAAAATCGCCTTCTGTACCGAACTTATCCTCAGTACCGATTATAGCGTTCTGTAGCGCGAATATCGCGTGCTGTACCGAATATCGCGTGCTGTACCGAATATCGCATGCTGTACCGAATATCGCCTTCTGTACCGAATATCGCGTTCTGTGATTACAACCCATGTTTTGATGCGGGCCTTTGTCTGCAGACCAAAGTATTGTTCATAGATCAAAGTTTTATTGTAATATTCAGGAAGTCGGTGAAATTAAGAGACAAAGAAACTGGAGGTTAAAATGTTCGTACAATTTATTGCATTATTCGTTTTGTATCAATGTTGTTATCTCATTACGTTATCATTATACAAATGATCCTGATACCTCATTTTGTCGAAACATACTGCTCAGCTCTGTACGACGTTGTTAAATATTGCTTGTATACTTTGCTTCACAGCGTAGGGCTTATAAAAACGAATGCGCGCAATGTTTGCTATAGGCTTAACTCACACATCTACTAAAGATTTCGTTAATACTATGTGTATCTTTATTCGACCGAAATCAGATTGATGACGATGGGGGATGTTGAAATATAGGCCCAGATTCTATCCAAACATAATCCTCTGTGATTGAATCAAAGACAACCTTGGATACGTCATGTTTAAGCCCTTTCATTTTTGCAAAGTATTTAAATGATCTGGAGGATGAAATCGAAGGTATAGATATTGAAACTCTTAAATTGTTTCTACTTATGTATGCAGATGATATTGTTATATTTGCTAACACTGTCGATGAATTACAGAGGAATTTGGATATTTTACAAATTTATTGCAATAGATGGAAATTGAGTGTTTATAAGTAGAAAACTAAAACTGTCATTTTTAGAAAATTTTACCAAAACAACTTACAATTTACTATGATGGAAATCCGATAGAAGTCGTATATAGGTATACTTATCTAGGTATAGTTTTTACATCGGGTGGTTCTTTTTGAAGGTATCTGTATAGTTATACCAGTATATCGGTTGAACACATAATGAGTTTATTTGATAAATTAGTGAAACCGATTTTATGGTGCAGAAGTTTGGGGATTTGCGCAGGTAAACCCAATTGAACGTATTCATACATTTTTTTGAATACATTTAATGACAAATTATAAAAAATGATTTACATAAAGAAACTGCAGTGTGAACGTGTTGAGACTTTCTAAATTCTTATCAGTAAAGCGGAATAAAACATCAAACACTGTATAAAAATACATCTCCCCGGTTGTCTTCACGCGTCATAAAAATTAGCAAAAACTTCAAGTTGAAAGAAAACTTAACACGATACGTGTATAAGATCCAGACGTCATAAAATACTTCAGTTTAAAATATTTCTTCAGACAAGCTTTGAACAATACCGGATTAAGTCCATGCGACAAAACGTTCGACAAAAGTAAATATAATACATTAGGAAATATTGCTATTTACGAATGCAAACAGAATACCAGATGCATTTTACTGCCAGTTTGAACATAATCAATAACCGTCAGTTTATTTTATAGAACTGCAAATACGGGTAGAATGATTAATAAAGCTTTATGAAAGTCCGTTTGGTGCAATTTCTGTTTGACGGATTGTTGCAAAACATTCATTTATCATTTTTGAAGACACATCAAATAATTACGAATAATTTGTTTTCACTGCCAATTGAGAACCCCTTCCCCTCACATACGGCACCTGTGAAATTGTGTAATATTGGCTTTGATTTATTATGTAAACTGAAACAACTTCTCAATAAATTGTGTTTTCACCAGTTGAAAAAAATAACAGCTACATAAGGGTACATAAAGTTTTCTAGAAATCTACAGTTTTTATAAATCCAATCTTACGACTGAATTATCAGACACAATTTACAATCATGATTAGCTTGAATTAAGAGCATAGAACACGTAACTCACAATAATTGAAATTTATTTAATAGATTCTGTCGTCATTTATTTGCCTTTAATTGTATTACGTATTCTACTTTTCTGCTTTTAATGGATGCAATTAAAGGCGCTAACCCCATTCAGGGTAGTTATAATTTTATTTTAATCCAGCGTAAAGCGGTGGAACATACACTTGTTTCAAACCATTTTCGGATAATTTATAATTTCGGATAAAATAGTTTCTAGGTTTAAAATCACTTAGCGTTAGAAATTACAATAAAGATAAACAGGGTCCACAATGTTTTTTACGTTAATGGAAGATCAAAGATAAGCCGATTTGGTTGTATATAAAATACTTAGACAAGATAATTTACACTTTGTAATAAGATGTGTATTGAAGCCAAGCAGGAAATTAATGAAACTTTATATTTAAACGCCTCGTTTGAATAATCTCACTCATGAAAATAATACCACATCACACACAATGTTTTATCTGTCAGCAATATTGTGTTAACTGAAGATAACGGGAAGTTACGGTAATAACGTGAAACTATATTAGTTTAAAAAAGCAAATATCTAAACGTTATGTAATTTATGCTATAGAGGTACGTAATGCATCTATAGAGTATAGATACGGAACAAGACTGTTCCTGTGTCTGATAAAAGGTACTCGGTGGATAAACATGCAACTCTGATATAAGATTATTTATTAAATTTACCAAATCTGCTTACAATTTGTTTTCACTTATTAATGTATTTGAAAATATGTATATGCCTGAAATAGGAAAATGTTGTAATCTTTATGTTTGATAGCAGCCGATCGTATACTGACTAAATACCTATCAGCGAAAGCTTCCACAAGAAAATGTAGGCAGACATACGTTGGCGCATGTTTCGTCAACTAACATTGACCTTTTTTATAGACACTAAAGTAATATTATGCTCATTTTCCATTCATTTGTTTATCTAAACAAACATAAAAAATATAGTTCCTATAGTTAAAACATCAATACACATGCATTAACAAAGAATTAACTCATAATGTATTGATCCGTATTTGTTGAAGAAAGATGTTTGTACATCGTAAATTAAAAAAAAAAATCAAGTTTTTAAACAAACGGGCTATTTTACAAGTTTTGTCTGTTAGTAATATGGTACAAAAAGATATTTTCAATTGGTTATACATTGCAATGGTTCTTATTATAGCTCTTTTAACTATGTAACAACAATAATTGATGAAGCCAATTCAATCATTTTATGTTCAAATGAGCCAGATACATCTTTAAAAGCGCACTAAAAGGAGGACGCACATCGAATTCCAGGGCCAATTTATTATAAATTCAAACACTTTTAAGATTGTTTCAGGTTTATCTACGGATCTTTCATTTCTGATGCAGAATTTGTCTACAACATCGCTCATTTTTAATATTAAACATGTTTAAACTAAACAAACAACTTTAACTTACTGAGAACAACGTGTCCGCGACCCTTGTGCCTTTATGTGTTAATTCCTGAAAGTATGTTTGTCTAATAACGCCTGAGAAGTATGATAAATAGATTCAGTGACAAGCACCTGTATGACTTTGTTCTGTTAAAACGAATTTATTAACAATTTAAAAGTTAAAACGGAGTGCTTAAATAATTGGTCCGTTCCAAGCTAGCACAGGCAAACCTGACTCCTTTACATTACGTGGATCTGGTTCATACTGAAACATCTATCATACATGAGACGGTGTTTCTGTCTTGTGCCTTCCTGTCAAACGACTTGTAGCATCTTCGTACCTATTGGTTCGCCGAATTTATTACTATTTCTACAAACATTGTACATGTACTTGCTGTGTGGTGTGAAGTAAATGCTTGGTAAGAGAAATCTTAAAATCAGTCTGTGCACAATGGATGCCGATCGCCTAGAGACTTCACGAGACTTGCTTTCATCACATTTTACTCGTCAAGTCAAGTAATTAATTATATAACATTTAAGAAATATATGACCAGTTGCTAAACAAGTTACACATATTAAAATATTAACAAAAAACATTGGTCTTATTAAATTTCATAATTTTCAGGAGTGTTTATGACTACAACAAGATTTGTGTTAAGTAAGATCACATCATCTCCACCTAATGTTGACGAGGGAAACATACGCACAGTGCCGTCATAATTAGGTGCAAATTAATCAAGACTCAATTTATGAAATTGTCCATGGGCATACATATCTAAACACTTGTTGAACATCTTGTGATATCGTGTAAACATGGGCATTATGATCCATTTACTCATAACTACTGTTTTACAAAACACATTCCCACGTGTCTACAGATCAAGTATATCAGGCAAGTAGTTCTCGTCTGACTCAGAAATTTACTCCTGTCTGCTTGGTGACGGGTACATGTTGACCACGTGGAATTATTATTCTGAAATCGATATACATAAAAATTCAAACAAAGTAAAGGTGCAGCTAATGTACTGTTTTGTTAACTCTGTAGCGGGTAAAATTTGTTCGTTCATGAAATGATAAAAGAACCAGACATTCATGTTATATTTTCAATACATTAGAATATATATGCATGATAAGACCTCTTAAAAAACCCTATAAAAGCCTGATTTCAAAGTTTAAATGCAATGATTTTAACTGGAATAGAAATAAGAACATAGTCACTTCAACACACTTTGTACACACTTTAGTAAATTGATAAATACATCTTATAATACATAAAAATCTTTGTAGAGAGGAATATAGTAACCATACTGTTGGAAAGGTTCTACCAGCTTGCCTTTACGTAAGAAGAGTGTTTTACGCTATTATTTGGCCTTTGTAGTTCTCCCACACTTTAGGAATTTTGTAGTTAGTATAAAACTTCTTTATAGACGTAGTTCACATCATGCCTTGTATTATTCCACTTCTCAAATTAAACGTTTTTGTTGTGGGAAGTTAAGGCAGTTTCAACATTACATTAGCTACATAATATGGTATGTGCAGCATTATTTTCGACCAGTAATAATAATAATAATAATAATAAACTTTATTTAATGAAGGTAACTCCTTAAGCTATACACATAAAAACATACATACATAAACTTATCTAACCTAGTAACATGCATGTTGTTTTTGCAGGATTTATAGCCATATTGTTTTTTGAACACCAATTCTGAACATATTCCAAATCCATTTGTAGATAGAGTTCTATATCATTGATATCGGAAGTAATATAATACAAAGTTGTATCATCTGCATACATATTTATCTGTGAATTTTGAATACACATAGGCAAGTCATTAACATATATTAAAAATAACAAAGGACCCAATATAGATCCCTGAGGGACACCTGTTAATACAACTGAAGAAATGGATTTATTTTGACCAATCTTCACATATTGTTGTCTACAATCAAGGTATGATTTGAATAAATTAACTGCATTGTCATTAAAATGGTACAAACCTAGTTTGTAAAGCAGTATTTCGTGATCTACAAGGTCAAAAGCTTTTTTAAAGTCAAGAAAAACACTTCCGATCAAGTCTCCATCATCGATACCTTTCATCCATGTATCTATCATTTGCGTAAGAGCCGTTTGGCGTGAATGTGATTTTCTAAAATCAGATTGTGTGTCATGTAAAATATTTGTTTCACTTAAGTACTTGTGCATCTAAATGTTGTTTTAAATTAGCAAAGGATCTCGTTTCAAACCCTGATTTATTTAGAAAGCGTGAAATATTTATGAAATGGTCATTAAATGCATTGAGAATCTCATGCATGTACAAACTTATTTTCCAGGATCAGTTATCTTTATGATAAGACATAATAATAATTATGAAATATTTATGAAATGGTCATTAAATGCATTGAGAATCTCATGCATGTACAAACTTATTTTCCAGAATTAGTTATCTTTATGATAAGACATAATAACAATAATGGCTACAACATAATTCTGCTCTCACATGTCAACTCTATGTTACCGTAATATTGCTACTTCATAACGGATATATATGATTTAATATCATATTATTATACACTATTCAAGCAATAACCACAATGTGAAATATTGACTTTGTATGTGTACATCTGTCTACAATGAAAATACCCAACTATGTGTTATAGTGTCCCCTAACCACGCGCAGGGGGGTATCATGCTGTCAATACAAAATTATAATTACTTCCATACAAAATACATCAAAACGTGTAAAAGGTTGTAAAAACATTGTTTTAAAATATAACTTGTTTGACATGACACGGGCGCAATTTATTTACTTAATTTACACAGAAACACTCGGCAATAATTGATAATGGAAAACGATCTATCAAATTTCATAACATTTACGTCAATACACTTCTTTTATTTGACCAACGCGTGTTTGTTGTACAATTTAATTGCTAGATTTCGCATGAACAATTACCATATATCATTACATCAAAATGTTATCAAAGTATAATTAATTTCAACACACAGTTTAATTTAGTACACACGGGCGTAATCTCTTGAAATACTTGGATCTTTCAATGGATATTTAAATCACTTCAGAACGACATTTATTTTAATGGAATATCTTGGGGCAACGAAGTACAATATTTAATATACATACATGCAACAAAAACACGATATATTTACATTGAAGCCTATTTATTTATTCTACTTTCAACATTGAACATTCAACGTTCCGTTTTCGCCACTTACTGATTCAACTTTCAACCTTGTCATTTACTCATCCATCATTCAACATTCAACTTTCATCCCGTTTATTGAAAGTGTATCAGAGTCATGGGAACTATTTCTCTCGGCGTAAGGTGCTAACCATAATTATATTCAATACGTCACAATATTAAGTAAGTCACAATTTAGGGGTTTTAACTCGATACTATTTGAAATTTAAGGTATTCACCTTTAATAACACAAGAAGTGACAGGATAAATATAATAATCGGTTGGTGACGCGGACGTATTTATCGAAGGCTCACCAGATAAATTCCTCCGCCTTGTCTGAACAATGGGTAAACATCGATTTGCTCAATACGCAGCTTTCCGTGCCTTTTATGACTGTCAAATACATGTACCTTCAATATGTGTCTACTTGTCAGGAAGAAAACATCTTTTCCACATTAAAAATAAAAGCAATACTTTTAAGCACGTAGTGTATAATACATTTGTAATTGTAGATATAGAATTGTTTACCACGAATCAATATATTTGACTGAGAAGAGAAGAATGAAGACAATGAGAGAATACATTATAACATGCATCATACTCTCATCACTTGGTGTGATGGACGGTGTTACAGGTAATACAAGCAGACCACATTTGTTATATACATTATAACATGCATCATACTCTCATCACTTGGTGTGATGGACGGCGTTACAGGTAATACAAGCAGACCACATTTGTTATATACATTATAACATGCATCATACTCTCATCACTTGGTGTGATGGACGGTGTTACAGGTAATACAATCAGACCACATGTGTTATTGTCGCCGCACTGAAGTGCGACGTACTGTATGGAATGGGATATTTTTTTGTACATGGAGGGGCACGTGACTTTATTTGTACGTGGAGGGACACGTGACTTATTTGTTTTCCAAGATTATTCGATTCAAGATAATTTTACCCACTGACAATAAAGTTTTACAGAAAAAGTATTTGTAATATTTTGTTATTGTTTTATTTTATTTCATTTTAAAATCTTTTAATTTATTCCCTCATGTGGTGCACGATTTCAAATGGTCAAGGTCTATTTTGACTGATAAAATATTTGAAACCAGTCTACGGAAAGTTTATTTTTAGATTCCCTCATGTGGTGCACGATTTCAGAAAATGCTCAGTTAGCACCGTTTATTTTCGGAAATTGCTCAAGAAAAATCAAATAATCGAAAAGCGGTCCCGTCGAAAAGTATGACTTTCTAATTTGGGCGAAATATTTACCGTTTGCGAATGTTTTATTCCACTCAATTTCTATGATAAACGCGGTTAAAAGCAATGTATGTGATAACCATGCAATCACTTTCGTTTTCGGGTCTATTATACGATAAAATCCGTACCGTACGGTCCGTAATGCCGCCCGCTCCGTATTTTACGAGGAATGAAAATTAATACAGTAAATTCAGAATACTATTATTTTCGCAAGTATATACTGATGGTTTATGTCTCATAGACTGTGCTATGACTATTCACATACAATTTACCTCAATGTATGTTTAGTTTATGTTTCATTTGTGACCTAGTTTTTATGTACAGCCGACTGTTTGAAACATGTATTGCTTTTTGCACTTGATTGACTTGTGTTTGGGAGTATACATTGTCTTCATCTTTCAATTTGAATAATTAATAATTGATAGAGAGATGTTTGTTTAAACTTGAATAACAAGAATAAAATAGACAAAAAAATAAGATAACAGTGCTACATTGAATCATCCCACAAGCTAAATTAGGAATGATTTGTAGACTATTAAAAGCAATTTCAAAGAAACACTAAAAGGATTACATTGAAATAACAAAGTCCTATGCTATAGAATATTGGGGATTGAGGGGACAAACTGCACTAAATATATGTTGATCGCGTGCTGTGATGTAGCCCCCAAATGACTGAAACCGACTGGTTCCAAAATTGGCTCAAGAAAAAAAGCCAGCGCAAGCCAAGATTGCCAAATTCATGTAGTGAGCAAAAGACGAGACTTCCAGTTGATCGGAAGTTGATTAGTTCGTTGAAGAAGGTAGGCCATGGCTAGTATTTAATGATGATGAGATAGTCATGACCTTTACTTGAACAATAAAACTGAGAAATCTTGCTTAATTATAATGGTTATACATAAAACAACATTTAAAATAAGGATTTTAAGTTGTTAATCCTGTTCAAAACATTGCGACAGGTAAGAAATTGTTGTGACAGGTAAAACTTTGTTGCAACAGGTAAAACATTGTTGCAACAGGTAAAACATTGTTGCGACGGGTAAAAAATGTGTCTTTGTCTGTCGTTATGTCCTGTGAAGGAGAAAAGGTATTCGCGTTGACTGTTTTACCTGTATTTCACATGTGCTATTGAAATTTTCTTGAAGTGGGCAGTTCATAATTATAATATTATATGATATAGTCATCGCTGATAATTTCTCCTTGCATGTACTAACGGAGAAGAAACTGCAGTAAGAAGGAATTTGTTACGGTGATACGCTGTTTATTCATAGTTTAGGGTGGTGCCAGCAACTACAGTTTTCAGCTTCATACTGATACCATAATATACTCTTTTTTTCGCTCGTTCGCTTTAATAAATGACAGTTTGCTCGCTCGCCCCATTTTTTTGGGGGAAAAATCCGAAGAACAAACAAATAATTTGTTGTGGCCTAATAATAATTAAAATTGCATTCTTTGAATCTTTTACATAACAAATTATAATAACAAATAGAAGTGATGCGTTAACTGTATGAAATAAATATTTAGATAAAAGTAGTGCTTATTCTAAGCTTATTGTTTACGTACGTATGGATCAGAAAAGAAAATGTGTTCCGGTGATAAATTTTGAGTGTCATGATAGTCTGAGATAATTATTTAGAAACTTAATGAGAATTTATGTAAAAGAATCAAAGATTGTAATTTTAAATATTATTATTTTTGTGAACAAAGACCTTACTATATACAGAGAAGTTGGAACTGGGTCTGTAAACAGATTAATATTTTTTGTTTACGTGTTTGATACTACTAAAATGGAGTGTAATACTTTAGTTACATGTTTTTTGTACAAAAGAATGTAAATAACAAAATATCATTCAATTCTTTAGCGGCGACCTTTGATGCTTTGCATCAATGATTTTCTTGTATACATTATAACATGCATCATACTCTCATCACTTGGTGTGATGGACGGTGTTACAGGTAATACAATCAGACCACATTTGTTATATACATTATAACATGCATCATACTCTCATCACTTGGTGTGATGGACGGTGTTACAGGTAATACAATCAGACCACATGTGTTATATACATTATAACATGCATCATACTCTCATCACTTGGTGTGATAGACGGTGTTACAGGTAATACAATCAGACCACATTTGTTATATACATTATAACATGCATCATACTCTCATCACTTGGTGTGATGGACGGTGTTACAGGTAATACAATCAGACCACATTTGTTATATACATTATAACATGCATCATACTCTCATCACTTGGTGTGATGGACGGTGTTACAGGTAATACAATCAGACCACATTTGTTGTAAACATTATAACATGCATCATACTCTCATCACTTGGTGTGATGGATGGTGTTACAGGTAATACAATCATACCACATTTGTTATATACATTTGTATACTGAATCAAAAAAGAAACTTCCGCTTAACTTGAATGGGAATATTTCGTTACTTTTTAGAGAGATCGTTTTTAAATATGTTTGTAATTGTGTAATAATTTATTATTAATTAATTAAAACATTAAATCGGGGGAAACTGATCAATTTCATTGTTTTATTTGATTCATTTGACCCGGGTTCGAAACCCGGTAGCGCCATTGACCGATTTTTCAAACATTACTTTATTTCAACCTAGGTAGGGGTCTGATTTGAAATGACATCAGTAACGTGTATGACCACCGCGTGCATTGATGACGGCTTGGCAGCGATGTCGCATTGAGTATACTTGTAAGCTTGTTGATATCGGATTGAGGGATATTTCCACTCTTCAAGTAATGCTTCTCGGAGCAGTTTGACGTTACCAAGTGGATTTGGGCGTAGCCGTAGACATCTATCACGATTATCCCAAAGATGTTCTATATCGGATTTTAGTCCGGCTGTAGTGGTTAGCATAACGGACCGGCAATCCGTACACCCGGGTTCGAATCCCGGTAGCGCCATTGACCGATTTTTCGTCTTCCTCAAAACATGACTTCATTACTGAGGGCCAGTTACCTATGAAATTGATTGTTATCACGAGCGACGTGGACTCTAGCGCTGTCTTGCTAAAATGTTGAAATGAAATAATGAGTTTGTAGGAGAGGGACAACGTGAGGCGCTAGGATATTCTCCCTGTAGAGGCGAGCATTAAAATCACTTTCAACGACCCCTCGATCCCTCTGCAGTATGTTACAGACAGCATAACGCTCGTTCTTTCGTCGGTATACTCCTATTCGACAATCACCCCGGGACAATGATAACCTAGATTCGTCGGAGAAAAGAATCGTTCGCAAGTTCTGCCTTGCCCAATTGATGTGTCACTCAGCTCATTGAAGTATGTCATAGCGATGACGGGCCGTCAAAACAGATCCAACATAGGGATAACGTCCGTACAAACCGCTTTCCGCCAAACGATTACGAACGGTTTGTGTGGAAATCTGGGCGTTGTGAGTACCGGGGGTGACGGAAGCTGTAGCCGTTGCAGTGAGAAAGCGATTTCGCAAATGCTAGTTCAAGATATAGCGGTCTTGATTTGGCGTAATTACACGTGGTCTATCGCTCCGTGGTAAGTCGTCGGTACTTCTCGTATGTGCGAATCGCCGTCTGAGACTCCTAACTGCCTGTGCATATGACCCAACTTGTTCTATCACCTGTTCACTATGAATTCCTGCCTCCAGCATCCCAATGGCTCTTTTCCGTAAATATTTTGGAATCCGCGGCATCGAAATTCGGTAGTCAAACATTTTATTTGGAATGTTTATGATTATTTTCTGACTAATGCAATATATTGAAGTAAAATACTTTTCTACATGTGGACAGGATATGCCCACCCCGTGCGTGCACGTTGAACTGCATATTTGGCCGGCTAAGCTAACCTTGTTTTACATCAGATGATTATCTGACCGATTTTGCAAATGACAAGATCAATACATAAAAGTAGTTTTTTGGTACAGTATAAGTTCTGATAAGTAGCGCTAAATTCACAAATATTCGTCGACAGTAAACAATGCAAAATACAGAAAACGTTTCGTGCGCTCACTACTAGCTAATAGAAACGTCTGGATTTATTTGCATACAGACATACAAGACTGTATAGACATAGTATCGTATTGCATACAGATATACCCGACTGTGTAGACATAGTATCGTATTGCATACAGACATACAAGACTGTATAGACATAGTATCGTATTGCATACAGATATACACGACTGTATAGACATAGTATCGTATTGCATACATATATACCCGACTGTATAGACATAGTATCGTATTGCATACAGATATACCCGACTGTATAGACATAGTATCGTATTGCATACAGATATACCCGACTGTATAGACATAGTATCGTATTGCATACATATATACCCGACTGTATAGACATAGTATCGTATTGCATACATATATACCCGACTGTATAGACATAGTATCGTATTGCATACAGACATACAAGACTGTATAGACATAGTATCGTATTGCATACAGATATACCCGACTGTATAGACATAGTATCGTATTGCATACAGATATACCCGACTGTATAGACATAGTATCGTATTGCATACAGATATTCACGACTGTATAGACATAGTATCGTATTGCATACATATATACACGACTGTATAGACATAGTATCGTATTGCATACAGACATACAAGACTGTATAGACATAGTATCGTATTGCATACAGATATACACGACTGTATAGACATAGTATCGTATTGCATACATATATACCCGACTGTATAGACATAGTATCGTATTGCATACAGATATACCCGACTGTATAGACATAGTATCGTATTGCATACAGACATACAAGACTGTATAGACATAGTATCGTATTGCATACAGATATACCCGACTGTATAGACATAGTATCGTATTGCATACAGATATACCCGACTGTATAGACATAGTATCGTATTGCATACATATATACACGACTGTATAGACATAGTATCGTATTGCATACAGATATTCACGACTGTATAGACATAGTATCGTATTGCATACATATATACACGACTGTATAGACATAGTATCGTATTGCATACAGATATACACGACTGTATAGACATAGTATCGTATTGCATACAGATATACACGACTGTATAGACATAGTATCGTATTGCATACAGATATACACGACTGTATAGACATAGTATCGTATTGCATGCATATATACTCGACTGTATAGACATAGTATCGTATTGCATACAGATATACACGACTGTATAGACATAGTATCGTATTGCATACATATATACACGACTGGTGGTGTGTGACCTACACGAAAACGTAAACAAAGCCGATGTCAAAATAAACTATATCTACCTAAGAACAAGAGCGTTCTAGGGAGAGAAATTTGAACTAGCGCCTATAAGTGGACTTCATATATATATATGTTATTAGTGAGTTGTCTTCTTATGCTGAACTTTTCGTGCTTTTGAAGAATCTTTGTTCACGTGCATTGTGTTGTGGGTGGGGTACATTTTCGCTATTCCCGCCTCCTGGAGAAGGTCATGACCCGAAAACCGTCACGCTTGACCAACCAGAATTGGATTGTATAAAATAATGTCAAACATCACCGACCACGAATTATCTACTTACGTGATCGGACAGGTGACCAGTAACAACACACCATTGTACGAAATGAATAATCCGATTGAATCCGATGTGACATTCCTTAAATCAGTATTTATGAACAATGAAGAGACGTCCAGTACACAGGGAGCTAACTATGAATTACAGGACACCGACAGTTGTCTCTCTTCTCCACCATTAGATACCCGAGGTGATTTGCAATGCGGCCAAACGCGACATGATCTACGCACAGAATCGCAAAGCTCATTATTTGCAATTGATAAGGTTGTAATAGATCGTCTGGATAACGAACTACAAGGGCTACCAAAAGAAGTATACGTAAGAACCCTTCTAACGTCTTCTGAATCGACAGTTGAAACACTAGCAATGTATCGTACCGAACTGTCAACACGCGCTATGAGCGAACACAGGCCTAATGCACCGACTGGTATTCTCAAAGACAGAAGGAAAACTAAAATTGCGTCATTGTCACAAAAGTTTGCTCTTGATTGCTTCAATCTCCAGCAGTTTCTCAATAACAATATTTCTGACGTCGACGATCTATACCGTAGAATTCCGTCAACACCAGCGATCCCTGATAATTCACAGACATCACAGAATATAAATGACTCAGATGAAATAGCGAATGTAAAAGAAATTGTGGCTCTTCTCAGAGCTGACGTCTTGATACTTAAGCGCAAGTCTGCTGAAGATAACCAACGATTAGACAAACTATACAATGAACTAAAATCTGAGTTAATTTCAGTACAAGAGGAAATAAAAACCTGCACGAATGTGATAGCTTCTAATATGAATATTGTTGAAGGCTCAGAACAACAAACACTGTCAAAATCATTATCCATTTTATCAAAACATGTGGCTAAAATTGACCAAAGTAAAAACGTGCTATCAAGTAATTTATGTGATCTACGGACGTCGGTAAGGGACAACTCCCGCAATATTGAACGCTTGAACGACACCGAAACATGTGATAAAAACAACAGCAAACAACAATTAAGCGAAATGAAAGATGATCTCAACGAAAACAAAGTTCAGGCGAATACTGATCGTGAAAGAATGGTACGCCTTGAGTCGGTAATTAAAAGCGTTAATGAAATGGTAAAATCAGCAGAAGCAAGATCTCTAAATGACAAAATGAACGACAAAAGTGATCACGAAGCAACAGTTGAATCAATGAATGGAAAAATCAAAACACTAGAACAAAAAATGCAATCTGAAAGTAGTGAATCTAATCTAGAGAAACTATTTCACGGACTAACTAAAGAACTGGGCTCCAAAATTGATACATTGTGTGCAACGATGGAATCTTCTTCAAATAAACTTGTATCTCCACGTGCAACAGTCTCGGATGCAACACTGAGCTTTCCGGCATCTATTCAGAACAACAACACTCCATTAATCGAGACACACAGCTCTAACCCCGTGTTAGATGTTCGATCTAACGCCGTGAGCAAGAATGCAACAAGTGCTAGCCCAGATCACCCGTACAACCATAATTACTTCAACCGGTCAGAACCTACATCAACTGGATACCGGTCTTCCCAGCGAAGAGCTCTACCTGTCCATGATGAACAGAGGGAACCAGCAACGAATATCTCAGAGACCCTAAGCAATCACTCAACAGATAACATCATCGTAATTAACGCTGTTGTAGATCACGATAATACGACCAGACAAAGGCCATCCCTTGGCAGCTTCACCGGTGTGCAACGAAAACGCGCCAAAACATACATAGTTACTGGAATAGGACTCGATAGTACCGAAGAAGGGTTGAAAGATTTCCTCAATGATAGTGCCATTACTTTTAAATCAGCAAAACTCATATATACACGACGTACGGATTGCCTTGTTGCACAAATTGTAGTTAATGCTGATCAAGCGGATTTAGTTGAGGATACTGACAACTGGCCCGAGGGGGTACGCTGCCGCCAGTGGCTCAAACATTCTGACTATTTAGCTCGACGTCAGCGATACAACAACGATTATCTTGAAAAAGAATCCGATGAATAGCAATCTCTCTGAAATGAAATTGAACATCATGTCTTGGAACGCAACAGGCATTACGACAGGCATACCGTATTTAGCACAAGAGTTGAAACATAAGAAAGTGTCGATTTGTGGACTATCTGAACACTGGCTACTTGCCCATAATTCATATATTCTTGACAACATTGACCCGGACTATACATCTTATACCGTGACTTGTGCTTCACCAAGTGTATTTAACGGTCGATTGATAGGAAAGGGTGGTGTTTCAGTAATCTGGCATAAATCTCTGGACAAATATGTCGAAACATTGGACATTGAAAGTGATCGTCTGGTCGCCATCAAACTGTGCTTTCCTAACACATCGATAATTATTGTGCAAGTGTATCTCCCATCTGTAAATCATAGTGTGGATACCTTTAAAGATATTGTAGATAAACTGTCAGATTTCTGTGCTATCCATTGCGCATACAGCCATATCATCATCATGGGAGACTTCAACGCAAAATTCGCAGAAAATCACTCTGATCTCAGACCACGTGACTCGTATGTGGCTCGTTTCGCTACAGCATATAACCTTATCAACGTTACGAACTCTGACTTATGTGGTGGTCCCAAACATACGTTTTATCCGTACAATGGTTCTAATCCATCCTATATTGATCATTTTCTCATCGATGAAACTTTAATAACGAATATTCAACAGTGCTATGTGGTTTCAGACGCCCCCTTAAACGTTTCGCGCCACTTACCTGTGTTTATCTCCCTTGAACTTACTTTCAGCGCAACCGTGAAACAAGCATGTACATCATTCTCAAAACGTTGTTATATATGGAAGAAACAATGGGAGTTAGATAAATATCAAACTAATGTGTCGAACAATTTAAGTGCTGAATCAATTGACTACAATAACGTAGATATAGCATACAATCACATAGTAACGTCAATATCGTCTGCTGCAGAATCATCGATGTCAGTCCGTCGCTTCAACAAATTCCTCAAACCATACTGGTCAGAGACAGTAAGGATTCATCATAGAACACTATTGCTATCTCGACAAATGTGGGTAACGGCTGGTAAACCCCGCTGTGGTATTATATACGAAAAGTACAAATCCGACAAACGGGACTTCCGTAGAAACCTCAGAGCTGCCGCCCATCAATATGACCAGGACGAATTTGAAAGAATCAACAAACTCTCTGAACTAGATCAAACGGGATTCTGGAAAGCTATTAAGTCAAAAAAGCAACGTAAAAAACAGGGATGTGAAATGATCTTCAATGGAAAAAGGGAGACAACCGATGATAATATCCTTTCCGGTTGGCACTCATACTTCGGAACTTTGTATTCCTACTCAGAGGACACTTGCTTCGACAGTGACTTTAGGGCGATTATAGAAACATCTGTGAACGGTTACTTAGATTGTGCCAGTGAAAATCTAATTAACGATTGTGAAATGTTCAGAACTCCAGCAACGACGCACGAATTGCAGAATCTAATACGGAATCTACCAAACAATAAAAGTGGTTCTGTAGACAATATCACCTATGAACACATTAAATATGGTGGCTTCTCACTAACGAAAGCCCTTACTAAACTGTTTAATCACATTATCTCTACTGAACGTGTTCCTGTGAACTTCAAAACTGGACTTACTGTCACTCTACATAAAGGAAAGGGTAAATCTCTCACCGAGCCTAACAACTATCGTGCTATTTCACTACTTCCTGTGGTATTTAAACTGTTCGAAAAGTTCATTCTTCTTCGCTTGGAATTAAACAATCCTAAAATCGAAATGAATAGCCTACAACATGGTTTTCAGAAAGGCAAAAGCAGCAAGATGGTTTCATTTATTCTACAGGAAGCACGTGACTTTTGCTGCGAACACGGCAGCAAACTGCAGGCATGTTATCTCGACGCAAAGTCTGCATTCGATAAAGTATGGATATCCGGTCTGGTATACAAGCTACACAACATCGGTGTTCAAGGAAAACCTCTCCGTATTATCAACAACTTTCTCCGTGATTCATCAAGTCGCGTTATATTAAATGGTAATCTATCAGAAGCGTTTCCTATACAACAAGGGACCAGACAGGGCAGCATATGTGCGCCCTTTTTCTATACCGTTTTCATCAACGATCTACTGAACACCCTACAGAAATCACAACATGGCCTACACATTGGCGACCTGTCTTTGTCGGCTCCAACGCAAGCTGACGATATCGTTTTGTTGTCGCTTTCGAGACTAGGTCTACAGGAGATGCTGAATATTTGCAATACATACGCAAACAAGTGGAGATATTCTTACAACGCAGCAAAATGTGCGACAATGACAATGGACCGGAAGCGGAATGTACGTAATACCTCTGTGCCGCTTGTTTACGGTGATACTGCCATCATAGTAGCAACTTCATATACACACCTCGGACTGGTACAGTCAACAACTGGAAAACAGCCATTCAACGTCGATGACATCCGGCAACGCATGCGCAGCACATACTTCGCACTCTCTGACGTCCTTTCTGGAAACTCTGGTGCGAACCCAACAACAATCTCCAAGATATATACCACGTGTGTCCTACCACGCGCATTCTATGGTTGTGAGCTATGGAATTCCTTAACCCGAACAGACGTCCAGAAACTTGAAGCGACCCATCACATCTGCCTAAAACATGCCCAAGGTTTACCACATCTAACCCGATCGGATATGGTAACTGGTCTGTTGGGCTTTACGTCTGTTGAATCATATATAGATACACACAAAATGTTATTCTATGGTACTTTATGCAGGTCGAATCCACGTGCAGACATCAGCCAACTGTTCACCTACAGGCTCTTTCAACATGGATCACGTACTACTAACAAACAATATGGCTTTGTTCCGGATATTACTCGTGTTCTCAATAAGTACAACCTGACAACTTATATGGAGAAATTTCTCATGGACGGAACCATCCCGTCAAAACTTTCATGGAAGAAAATAGTAAAATCTACTGTGAAGAATACCGAAACATCAACTTGGCAGGCTAGACTATTAGACTCTTATGATTTTACGCGCTTTCGTGAAATTCATTCTGACCTAACGACAGCTAACATTTGGAAAGTGGCCAGAGTAAGACCAGATAGTCTCTCACTAATGAAGTTCCTTGCCAGATTGTGCTGTCAACCTCCTCTAGAACACCCAGTTTTATGTGATAGGTGTCCACTCAGCTATTCTGACCAACTTGAACATTACACATTTGAATGCATCAACAACAACGCTAGCTTCAAACGTAACTTTCTGATACAACGTTTATCCAATGAGATCAGTGACTATGCAAGCGACTTGTTAAATCGTGCCGAAAGACCACGTTTCATCCAGTACCTACTTGGTAGGGTGGACTTACAACTATGTGAATCGGTGAATATTGAACTGTATCCAAACTTCTTAATCTGCTGTGCAAAATTTGTGAAATCTTTATACTAATGATGAACGTACTAGGATCTCATACCGTACAACTGTTTTAGTACATGTGTCCAAATAGGCGCATTTCCCTTCAATTGGTTTCATTTATGTACAATGTTTTTCATGTGCAATGTTTCATTTACTTTCGCTTTCGTAGAAACAGAGCTCCTGGTTACTTGTATGCACTGATTCGTGCGGTCAGAAATGCGTCTTCTGCTATCCTTACACATTGCGTAAGGGAAGTTTAAGTTAGGTACATGATTACCTCATGCAATATACTATATGTGGTGCGTGAACGCACATTATGTTTATATTCTTGTGTATGCATGTGGATGTGTTGTGTGTGTGTGTGTGTGTGTGTGTGTGTGTGTGTGTGCGTGTGTGTGTGTGTGTGTGTGTGTGTGTGTGTGTGTGTGTGTGTGTGTGTGTGCGTGCGTGCGTGCGTGCGTGCGTGCGTGCGTGCGTGCGTGCGTGCGTGCGTGCGTGCGTGCGTGCGTGCGTGCGTGCGTGCGTGCGTGCGTGCGTGCGTGCGTGCGTGCGTGCGTGCGTGCGTGCGTGCGTGCGTGCGTGCGTGCGTGCGTGCGTGCGTGCGTGCGTGCGTGCGTGCGTGCGTGCGTGCGTGCGTGCGTGCGTGCGTATATACGGTGTTTATATTCTTGTGTGTGCATGTGTTGTTTTTGTGCGTGCGTGTGTGCGTGCGTGCGTATATACGGTGTGTGCGAGTGGTTTAACTTTAAATGACATGTTTCAGTTGTGTGAGAATGTGTGCGTGTGTGCGCGAGCGAACTTGGAAGTATGAGTCAGTACGCGTGAGTGTGTGTATGTGTGCTTGGTACATTAGTGTTTGTGTAAATAATGTTTCTTGATGCTATCATGTTTCTTTATAACTATATTAATGTATGTTTGTCAGTACATGTATGTAAATCTTCAGAAAATGGAGGAAATAAAGATATATATATACCGTAAAAAAGTAACTTCAAGTAACTATTCCCGACACTTCAATATTTTACTAAGTGCATTAGAGAGTCATATAAAGTATATACGAACTTTTCCTGAATAAATACAAATGTACATATAAAATATTACTTCTAGTAAAATGTGCACATTACCACTTTCGCTAAATATACTTAAAGCTTTTTGATAATGACTGTCTTAAATTAATACTTACATTTGTTCTTCTTTTATTAAGGTACAGGTGTGACAATAATTATTTTGTTGGAAATTTCAAAACTTGACAAAGTGAGAAGAAACCCCTTTTTGCAATAAAATACATTTCATACATATACATTCTTTAGCTGATACAAATGACTAATACACAAATTAGTAATTATTACCAAGTGTTTTTTTTTCAATTTCAAGACCTTTTTAGATAACATGTAATTCAGATTATTAACAATTTATAATGATTTTTTGGCTCACTTTTGCGTGTTTTCGGCGGCTAGTTCAACGTATTTAGTCGGAATAGGAAATAATATTGATGTGCTCTGGATAGATAAATGTATATAGAGTCGATAGCCGTTTAATTGGTTTAAAAAGGTTGATTTGATCGGAAGTTACAGCGGGTTATGTCGAGTCAGTATGGAAAACGATATTTTGGAAGTTGCACCCCTTGTATATATAGTATATAATGGTAGTGAATTTTTTTATGTGCCGACCCCCTTTGGTTGAGCGAGTTGACAATTTCACATATTTAGGAATTAAGTTCACTTATAACGGTAATATGTCTACTGCTGTTAAAACTCTTACTGAACAAGCTTTAGGTGCATACCATAAATTATTATCATTATTTGACAAAGTTAAGTTAGACATTAAGACAAAGTTATCTTTGTTTGACACAATGGTAGCTCCAAGTTTGCTGTATGGGTCCGAAGTATGGGGTGTTTATAACAACAAGGATATAGATAAATTGCATGTAAGGTTTTGTAAAAAGATACTTGGTATTAAACATCAGACACCTAATTACGCTGTATATGGTGAACTGGGAAGGTTCCCATTATCTATAAATAGTAAAATTAGATCTATCAAATTTTGGTTGAAAATTATGACCAATCTTCTATCAACTTCATGTATTTGGATCTATGTGCTAATGTAAATAGCAATTCTTGGGCTTCCCGTTTGAACTCAATCATTGATCATCTCGGGTTTACGTATGTCCGTACAAATTTCAATCAAAATATTAACTACCTACCATTGATTAAGAACAGAATATATGATCAATTTATTCAGGACTGGAATGCTTCAATTCAATCGATGTCAAAATTGAATTACTATTGCAAATATAAAAATGATTTCGAATACGAAAGTTATCTTGACAAAATTGGTAATGATAAATTAAGAAAACAATTAACATGCTTTAGATTGAGTGATCATAAATTAGAAATTGAAGCAGGAAGAATGTTAGGTATTGATAGGGACAATAGATTATGTACAGTATGCAATAGAAACGTTGTTGAATCTGAATACCACTTCTTAATGTGCTGTCCGATATACAATGACCTCAGAAAGAAATATTTACCGAAAACCTCATGGCCTTGTATTGAGAAATTTAATAATATACTGTCA